>CM033644.1:232509-391860 GCA_019512145.1 Engystomops pustulosus | reverse complement strand
TAATTCCACTCGATAGTTTGATGGAGAGAATCACAGATTTGGTGGCCTCAGTACTTGCTACGAATGACATGGGTACAGTGTCAAACAAAGCACGTAGGTAAAACTGAAAACTTTCAGCCGTTCACCAAATTCTTTAGGTATTCTAAATGCTATTTACTGGACATATCTCGGTGAAGATTCCATTGGTGGGAGCATTGGGCTTGTTTCGAAGGAGAGGACATGGTTGAATGCCTCACCATGTCCAGCCTTAAGAAAAGTTGTAGAGGATTATTCCTGTGCACCAGTTTGATTCTACTTATAGTGAGAGAATCAAATATTTGGTGGCTTCATTTCTTGCTACCAATGGCATGGGTACAGTGTCAAACGAAGCAGGTAGGTAAAATTGAAAACTTTCAGCCGTTTCACCAAAATTTTTTAGGTATTCATAAATGCTATTAAAGGTACAATACTAGAAAATAATTCCAGGTTGGAGCGTTGGTGGGTTCAGAAGGAGAAGGACATGGTTGACTGCCTCCACCAGTCCCAGCCTTAAGAAGGTAAATGCCTTAAGGATTAAGAACGGTTTGTAGAGGATTATTCCTTTGCACCACGTTGGTCCTTTTGGACCATGTAAACTAGATCCTCTTTATAGCATGAGGGAATCAAATATTTGGTGGTTGTCGGTGGGGTAGGTACTATGCAGGTATCAAGAAGGTCGGTTTAAATAAAAACTTTCACCATTCATGAAACTTTTAGGTTTTGTAAATGCTTATTAAGGTACTAATAGGGAAGATTCCATTGGTTGGAGCGTTTGGTGGCTTCAGAAGGTGAAGGGACCATACTAGGAAAGATCCATGGTGGAAGTGTTGGGGGTTTAAGAGGCTTTCTCCCTGCTTAAGCTGTACGAATGGTTGTAGAGGATTATTCTGTGACACCAGTTAGGTTCTTCTTGGACCATGTAACTAAGATCCTCTTGCGAGAGAATCGAATATTAGGTGGCCTTAATTTTGCGTACAATATAGGGTACTATGTGAAACACAGGACGGTGGTAAAATTGAAAACTTTCAGCCATTTCAGAACTTTTAGGTATTTTGTAAATGCTATAGGGTAAGAGAACTAGGGAAGATTCATTGGTTAAGGAAACTGGTGCACAGGAATAATCCTCTACAACTTTTCTTAAGGCTGGGACATGGTGGAGGCATTCAACCATGTCCTTCTCCTTCTGAAACCAGCAACGCTCCAACCAATGGAATCTTCCCTAGTACTGTACCTTAAATAGCATTTACAAATACCTGAAACTTTTGGGTGAAATGGCTGAGAGTTTTCAATTTTACCTACCCAAAACATTTGACACAGTACCCATGCCATTAATAGCAAGAATTTGGGCCACCAAATATTTGAAACTCTCACTATAAAAAAATCTTCGTTACATGATCCAAGAAGGAACCTAACTGGAGCACAAGGCTATCCATCTACAACTCTTTATAACGTTTAAGTAGTTAAATTCTTAAGGCTCGGTCATGGTGGCTCCCACCATTAGACCACGGTCTTCTCCTTGTGAAACCACCATAGTCTGAGGTATTCAGGCCAAAGCAATTTTCCTCAGGACATGTTGAGAATAATCTACCATGTCGCTAAAACCCTTCTTCGCCTTCTCACCAGTTTGGCATTCCAGATCTAACTTATTATTATTCATCATGAAGGACTAAGGAGCAAAAGAGATATTTAGCAAGGTCACATCAAGAAGGTGGGGCAGACCGGCCAAGAGCTACGTAAGAGAATTCAAAAGCATGTCTCGACCATCAATAATGCGGCACAAGATGCTTCGAATGGGAAGCAACTATCTACTGTGGCGAAACATTTTCTCCAAGCCCATCGGGGGAACCCAATGGGCCTACGAGTTGTGGGTCTGGACAAGTTTCAACAGAACATACGAGGTGGTGATGTCACACCAGCACTGCTGCGTTTAGAGGCAAAATGGATTTTTGACCTGACCTCCCTGGCTCCGGATGGGATAAATGAGGACATGCTGTTCTCCGGATTTTATAAGAAATAAAGGAATGGAATATATCTATCTACTATGTTCTAAGGAGGTATGTTATGCTTACTTATGTCTCTTCAGGTTCTATTCTCTTTGCATCACTTCTTCACTTTTGGTCATCCTCCTGCTCTTTGACCCCTACTTGGCTTGGCACACTTTTTGCACATTTCGCTCATGGACTCTCCACCTGGCACATCTCTGGTTATTTACCAGTCACTTATGCTGGCACTTGCCCACTCACTCATTGTCACGTCACACCTGACACTGGGTCATATCACTCTCACCCCTCACTTTCCTTCTCTCACTCTACCCACTTCATTCCCCCCCCCCCCCTCTCTTTTCCTCTTTCGGCTCTTCCTTTCTCACCCCCATTTCTATCACTTTCACCTCACCCTATTTCACTTTTACCATTTCAACATTCATCACCAGCCGATCACTCTATTCACGTGGCCACCCTGGTTTTTCCTTCTCACGTATTTCTCCTTGTCAGTAACTCTGCCATCAAACATCTACTATTTATTATTATTTTTTATATCCGTTTCCATCCGTTTTTGCTCTCTATCTTTAGGCCATCGTCATTGAGTCCAAGTATCTCCTATTTTTTCATGTCATTTATTCAGCATCTACATGTTTCTCCGCCTCTCAGCCTACTCACCTTGTCCTTCCTGGCTAATACGGGTCTAAGAAGCAAGAACTTTGATTGTTTGACATATTTACCAATGGGATTGGGTGTCTGTTTATCTCATTATTGTGTATATATATATGCGCTACCAATAGTGTGTGTGGTACGGGTGTCTGTGCATGGGCCCATGCGGGCGTGTGAGTGTTGGGTATGAATGGACATGTTGGTTCTTATTTTACTTTCTGGAATTTTTATATCTGTGCTAGGTTTCATTATATTTCATACACCTATTGTATATTATTATTATTCTTCACGGGATATATATATTTCTATTGAATTTTCTTACTACATAACATTATCATGAATTAATACTATTCATTTTTTATTCTCTGGACATGTGTCCAGCTTCACTATTGCACTGTCACTTTATTAGCACATCTACTAGCGTTTATATTTTAGACGTACATGTTCCAATTTCTGTTTTTATTGATACCTATTTATTTAACAAATACACACCTTCTTATCGTAACTAGATACTTACCTATTGGCTGGCAATAATGATAGAATAGGTATTTCATACATTTACCTTGCCCGGCTACAACGCGCATGCGCGAGTACACACGTCACCGGAAGTGACGTCATTCGATCATGTGACTCGCCCTCGGCGTGTGCCGGCATGGGCGCCGCCATGACACCAGGGCCACACACCGGTAGCGCTGTATCCTTCATCACAAACAGGTATTTATACACGGACACCACATCATATGGGCACCCCTGAGGAAGCCGCTTTTTGCGGCGATACGCGTGGGGCATTGACTGGACTCCCTCTGGACCTCACCTCATTTGTGTAATCTTATGCTTTCCAGGTTCTTTTACAGCAGTTTGCAGTTTATGTTCTATTTCTATTTGGGATTTTTGTCTGCTTCATTTTATGTACTATGTGTATAACGGCTGCTACTACTGGAGCATACCAGTGACTTTTCTATCCTAGGGTAGGTCCTAGGGGGGTCCTTTTGTAGGTTGTCAGCCACTATTGCATGACTGCACCTGCTATGGTTTCATCACGAAAGCAGTTGATCTGCTTTTCGTGTTTTTAATTGGTTTTATATTGTCTGTCCATTTGATTTTCCTATGTTTTGTATCTATAAATAAAGGATTTATTGTTTCTCAGCTACTTGACACATGGTTTTGTTTTTGGTTCTTATATACCCTTAACCAATGAATCTTCCCTAGTTCTTTACCCATATAGCATTTACAAAATACCTAAAAGTTCTGAAATGGCTGAAAGTTTTCAATTTTACCACCGTCCTGTGTTTCACATAGTACCCTATATTGTACGCAAAACTTAAGGCCACCTAATATTCGCTTCTCTCGCAAGAGGATCTTAGTTACATGGTCCAAGAAGAACCTAACTGGTGTCACAGAATAATCCTCTACAACCATTCGTACAGCTTAAGCAGGGAGAAAGCCTCTTAAACCCCCAACACTTCCACCATGGATCTTTCCTAGTATGGTCCTTCACTTCTGAAGCCACCAACGCTCCAACCAATGGAATCTTCCCTAAGGTACCTTAAATAAGCATTTACAAAAACCTAAAGTTTCATGAAATGGTGAAAGTTTTAATTTAACCGACCTTCTTGATACCTGCATAGTACCTACCCCCGACGAACACCACCAAATATTTGATTCCCTCTGCTATAAGAGGATCTAGTTACATGGTCCAAAAGGACCAACGTGGTGCAAAGGAATAATCCTCTACAACCGTTCTTAATTTAAGGCATTTACCTTCTTAAGGCTGGGACATGGTGGAGGCATAACCATGTCCTCTCCTTCTGAAACACCACAACGCTCAACCATGGAATTATTTTCTAGTATTGTACCTTTAATACATTTATGAATACCTAAAAAATTTTGGTGAATCGGCTGAAAGTTTTCATTTTCCTACCTGCTTCGTTTGACACGTACCCATCCATTGGTAGCAAGAAATGAGCCACCAAATATTTGATTCTCTACGTATAAGTAGAATCAAACTGGTGCACAGGAATAATCCTCTACAACTTTCTTAAGGCTGGACATGGTGGAGGCATTCAACCATGTCCTCTCCTTCTGAAAACAACCCAATGCTCCCAAAGCCAATGGAATCTTTCAGATATGTCAAGTAAATAGCATTTATGAATACCTAAAAATGTTGGTGAAACGGCTGAAAGTTTTCAGTTTTACCTACGTGCTTTGTTTGACACTGTACCCATGTCATGATAGCAAGACTGAGGCCACCAAATATTGATTCTCTCCATCAACTATGAGTGAGAATAAAACTGGTGCACAGGAATAATCCTCTACAAACTTTTCTTAAGGCTTACTGTTGGCTGTGTATGGAGGCATTCAACACCATGTCCTTCTCCTTCTGAACCATCCGCTCTCCAACCAATGTGAAATCTTCCTAGTACTGTACCTTAAAATGCATTACAAATACCTAAAACTTTTGGGTGAAATGGGCTAAGATTTTCAATTTTACCTACCCAAACATTTGACACAGTACCATGCCATAATAGCAAGAATTTGGCCACCAAATATTTGATTCTCTCTCAAAGACTACTTACATATCCAAGAAGGAACCTAACTGGAGCACAGGCTATCCATCTCAACGCTTCAAACGTTTAAGTAGTTAAATTCTTAAGGCTGTGGTCAGGTGGCTCCACATTAGACCACGCCTTCTCCGTGTAAAACCACCATATCTGAGGCATTCAGGCCAAAGCAATTTCCTCAGGACATTGAAAATAACTACCAATAGATCGCTAAAACCCTTCTTCGCTTCTCACAGTTTGGCATTCCAATTAACTTATTATTATTCATCATAAAGGACTAAGGAGCAAAAGAGATATTTAGCAAGGTCACATCAAGAAGGAAAGTTCTTTGGACACTATGTCCATGTGCAGTAGGTTCTCAGACTTTCTGTCTCTATCAGGACATCTTCTGGTTTTCATTCCAGTTTTTTACAGAAACCTTTGTTTGCTATCACAGAGGTCAAACGCTTCCTGTAGTTCTTGTAGTTTGCATACACTGAGGCAGGGATTGTGCTCCACTACTCCGTACAGATCTTCTCCAGATCTTTCAGGCTTCTGGGCTGTCCCTGGGCAATGTTGAGTTTTAGCTCTCGCTAAAGAATTTATAATGGGTTCAAGTCAGAAGACTGGCAATGCTACTGCGGGGCCTTACAATGCTTTCTTTAGTTGTCCTGTTTCATGTCATTGTCCTGCTGCAAGACCCAAATACAACACATCATTAATGCTCTTGCTGAGTGAAGGAGGTTGCTGGCCAAAATTTTACAGTACATGGCCCCATCCACCCTCCATTCAATAGGGTTCAGTCATCCTGTCTCCATTGAGCATTAATAGTATCATAGTATCATAGTTTATAGGGCCGGAAAAAGTCTAAACTTTAAGAATTAAATGTTTTTTACCCGTAACCTGTGATATTTTTTCTCTGCAGAAAGGCATCCAGGCCTCTCTTGAACATGTACATAGAGTCCACCATAACAACCTCCTGCGGCAGAGAGATCCATAGTCTCACTGCTCTTACAGTAAAGAACCTTTGTCTATGGTGATGGTAGAACCTACTCTCCTCTAGGTGTAGGGGATGCCCCCTGTCTATGGTAATGGTAGAACCTCCTCTCCTCTAGGTGTAGAGGATGTCCCCTGTCTATGGTGATGGTAGAACGTCCTCTCCTCTAGGTGTAGAGGATGCCCCGTGTCTATGGTGGTGGTGGAACCTCCTCTCCTCTAGGTGTAGAGGATGTCCCCTGTCTATGGTGATGGTAGAACCGCATCTCTACTAGGTGTAGAGGATGCCCCCTGTCTATGGTTGTGTAGTGATGCCCCGGTCTATGGTGATGGTAGACCTCCTCTCTCTAGGTGTAGAGGATGCCCTGTCGCATGGTGGATGTAGTAACTCGTCTCTCTAGGTTGTAGAGGATGCCCCTTCGTCTATGTGAGTTGAATGTCGTGGAGTCCTTCTAGAAACCTACCTTCTTAGGTTAGGGATTGCCCCGTTCTATGTGAGGTAAGAGACCTCCTCTCCTCAGGTGTCGTATGGAGCCCCCTTCTATGATGATGGTAAAAAACTCCTCTCCTCTAGGTGTATGATCCCCTGTCTTGGTATGGTAGAACCGTCCTCTTCTCTAGGTGTAGAGATGCCCCTGTCTATGTGATGGTGAGAGCCCCCTCTCCTCTAGGTGTTAGAGGATGCCCGTCGTGGTGATGGTAGAACCTCCTCTCCTCTAGGGGTGGAGGATGCCCCCTGTCTATGTATGGTAGAACTCTCTCCTCTGGTGAAGTATGCCCTGTCATGGGATGATGACTCACCTTCCTCTAGGTGTGAGGATGTCCCCTTTCTATGGTGATGTAGAACCTCCTCTCTCTAGGTGTAGAGGATGCCCCGTCTATGGTGATGGAGAACCTCTCTCCTCTAGTGTTAGAGGATGCCCCTGTCTATGGTGTGTGGAGACCACCCTCCGTCTCTAGGTGTGGGGGATGTCCCCTGCTATGGTGATGGTAGAACCTCCTCTCCTCTAGGTGTAGAGGCTCCCCTGTCTATGATGATGAAACCCTCTGCCTCTAGGTGTGAGGAGCCCTCCCTTCTATTATGGTAAAACTCCTCTCCTCTAGTGTAGTGATGCCCTTCTAGGTGATGTGAACTCCTCTCTCGTTAAGGAGCCAGGTCTATGGTGATGGTAGAACCCTCGTCTCCTCCTCTAGGTAAGAGAGTAGGCCCCCTGTCTATGGTGAAGGATTGAACCACCTGTCCTCGAGTGTAGAGGATCCCCTGTCTTAGGTGATGGTAGAACCTCCTCTTCCTCTAGGTGAGGATGCCCCCTGTCTATGATGATGGGTAAAAACATCCTCTCTCTAGGGGTATGATGCCCCCTGTGTATGGTGATGGTAGAACTCCTCTTCTCTAGGTAGAGGATGCCCTGTCTATGGTGATGGTAGAACACCTCTCTCTAGTGTAGGATGTGCTCCTTCTATGGTGATGGTAAACCTCTCTCCTGCTAGGTGTGAGGATGCCCCGTCCTATGGTGATGGTGAACTCCTCCTCTAGGTGTAGAGGATGGCCCCTGTCTATGTGATGATTGAACCACCTGTCCTCAGGTGTGGAATGACTCCTTTCTATGGTGATGGTAGAACCTCCTCTCCGCTAGGTGAGAGGATTGCCCCGCTATGGGTGGGTAGACCTCTCTCCTCTAGGTGTAGAGAGATGGCCCCCTGTCTATGGTGAGATTGAACCCCTGCCTCTAGGTGTGGGGGATCCCCTGTCTATGGTGATGGTAAACCTCCTCTCCTCTAGGTGTAGAGATGCCCCCCTGTCTATGATGAGGTAAAACTCCTCTCCTCTGGTGTGAATGCCCCTGCTATTGTTGGAGACTCTCCTCTAGTGAAGAGGATGCCCCCTGTCTATGGTGATGGTTTAGAAACCTCCCTCTCTCTAGGTGTAGAGGATGCCCCTTGTCTATGTGATGGTAGAACCTCCTCTCCTCTAGTTTTGTATTGATGCCCCCCTTGTCTATGGTGATGGTAGAACCCCTCTCTAGGTGTAGGAGATCCCGCTGTCTATGGTGATTATTAGCCACTCTCCTCTAGTGTAGAGGATGCCCCTGTCTATGGTGATGGTAGAACCCTCCTCTCCTCTATGTAGAGTATGCCCCTGGTCTATGGTGATGGTAGAACCTCTCTCCTCTAGGTGTAGAGGATGATCCCCTGTCTATGTGATGATTGACCACCTGTCATCTAGGTGTGGGGGATTCCCCTGTCTATGGTGATGGTAGAACCTCCTCTCTCTAGGTGTAGAGGATGCCCCCTTATGGTATTATGTAAAACTCTCTCCTCTAGGTGTGTAGGTGCCCCCTGTCTATGGTGAGATGTAGAACCTCTCTCTCTCTAGGTGTAGCAGGATCCCCTGTCTATGGTGATGGTAGACACTCTCTCCTCTAGTGTGAGATGCCCCGTCTATGGGATGGTAGAACCTCTCTCTCTAGTGTAGAGGATGCCCCTGTCTATGTTGAGTAGAACACCTCTCTCTAGTGTGTAGAGGATGCTCCTGTCTATGGTGATGGTAGAACCTCTCATCTCTCTATGTGTGGAGTGCCCCCTGTCTATGTGATCGTAGAACCCTCCTCTCCTCTAGGTTAGTGAGGATGCCCTGTCTAGGTGATGGTAGAACCCCTCTCTCTCTAGGTGTAGGGATGCTCCCGTGCTAATGTTGTATGATTGGAACCACCTTCCTCCTAGGGGTAGTGAGGATGCCTCCTGTCTATGGTGGATGGTAGAACCTCCTCTTACCTCTAGGTGTAGATATTCCCCTTTCTATGGTGATGGTAGAACTCGTCTCCTCAGTGTAAGATGATGCCCCCTGTCCTAGGGTATGATTGAACCACCTGTCCTCTAGGTGTGATGATGTGCCCCCTGTAGTTCTTGTAGTTTGCATACACTGAGGCAGGGATTGTGCTCCATTAATCCGTACAGATCTTCTCCAGATCTTTCAGGCTTCTGGGCTGTCCCTGGGCAATGTTGAGTTTTAAAGAATTTATAATGGGTTCAAGTCAGAAGACTGGCAATGCTACTGCGGGGCCTTACAATGCTTTCTACAGAGCCACTCATGAGTTGACCTGTTTCATGTCATTGTCCTACTGGAAGACCCAAACACAACCCATCATTAATGCTCTTGCTGAGTGAAGGAGGTTGCTGGCCAAAATTTTACAGTACATGGCCCCATCCATCCTCCATTCAATACGGTTCAGTCTTCCTGTCTCAATTGAGCATTAATAGTATCATAGTATCATTGTTTATAAGGCCGGAAAAAGACGCAAGTCCAACAAATCTAACCTTTAAGAATTAATTAAATATAATATAATATATAATATAACCTGTGATATTTTTCCTCTGCAGAAAGGCATCCAGGCCTCTCTTGAACATGTACATAGAGTCCTCAATAACAGCCTCCTGCGGCAGAGAGATCCATGGCCTCACTGCTCTTACAGTAAAGAACCTTTGTCTATGGTGATGGTAGAACCTCCTCTCGGTGTAGAGTATGCCCCGTGTCTATGGTGATGGTGGAACCTCACCTCCTCTAGATGTAGAGGATGTCCCCTGTCTATGGTGATGGTAGAACCTCCTCTCCTCTAGGTGTAGAGGATGCCCCCTGTCTATGGTGATGGTAGAACCTCGTCTCCTCTAGGTGTAGAGGATCCCCCTGTCTATGGTGATGGAAGAACCTCCTCTCCTCTAGGTGTAGAGGATGCCCCCTGTCTATGATGATGGTAGAACCACCTCTCCTCTAGGTGTAGAGGATGCCCCCTGTCTATGGTGATGGTAGAATCACCTCTCCTCTAGGTGTAGAGGATGTCCCCTGTCTATGGTGATGGTAGAACCTCCTCTCCTCAAGGTGTATAGAATGCCCCCTGCCTATGGGTCTTGGTAATACAGACCGTCTCCTCTAGTAGTCGAGGATGCCCCCTTTCTATGGTGATGGGTGAGGAACCATCCTCTCCCTCTAGGTGTATGTAGTGGAGGGATGCCCCCTGTCTATGTTGGGGTCTTAAAAAACTCCATCTCCTAGGTAAGCATGTCCTATGGAGATGGAGATCACCCCCTGTGTTTGTAGAGGATGGTTCATTAGACACCCAACAAAAAACTACATCTCTAGGTGTAGAGGATGCCCCTGTCTATGTGTTGTAAACACCTTCCAAGCAGTAGATTTTTATGGTGATGAGAACCTCTCCCTCTAGGTGTAGAGGATGCCCTGTACTCTGTGTGGTAGAACCTCCTCTCCTCTAGGTGTAGAGGATGCCCCCTGTCTATGATGATGGTTAAAAGAACTCCTCTCCTCTATGTGTAAGTGATGCCCCGGTCTATGGTGATGGTAGACCTCTCTTCTCTAGGTGAGAGGATGCCCTGTCCTATGGGGATGTAAACCTCGTCTCTCTAAGGTAAGGATGCCCCTGTCTATGTGATGATGAACCACCTTCCTCTAGTTGTAGGGATGTCCCCTTCTATGTGAGGGAGACCTCCTCTCTCTATGTAGAGATGCCACCCTTCTATGATGATGGTAAAAACTCCTCTCCTCTAGTGTATGATCCCCTGTCTATCTGGTGATGGTAGAACCTCCTCTCTCTAGGTTGTAGAGATGCCCCTGTCTATTGTGATGGGAGACCCACCTCTCCTCTAGGTGTAGAGGATGCTCCTGTCGTGGTGATGGTAGAACCTCCTTCCTCTAGGGGGGAGGATGCCCCCTGTCTATGGTGATGGTAGAACTCTCTCCTCTGGTGTAAGATGCCCCTGTCATGGTGATGATGACCACCTTCCTCTAGGTGTGAGGATGTCCGCCTTTCTAGGTGATGAGAACCTCCTCTCTCTAGGTGTAAGGATGCCCCTGTCATGGTGATGGAGAGACCATCTCTCCTCTATGTATAGAGGATGCCCCTTGTCTATGGTGATGAGAAGCCACCTTCCGTCTCTAGTGTGGGGGATGTCCCTTCTAGGTGATGGTAGAACCTCCTCTCCTCTAGGTGTAGAGCTGCCCCCGTCTATGATGATGTAAAACCCTCTCCTCTAGGTGTGAGGAGCCCCCGTCTATATATGGTAAAACTCCTCTCCTCTAGGTGTAGGATGCCCCTGTCTATGGTGATGTGAACTCCTCTCTCAGGTGTAGAGGATGCCCACGTCTATGGTGATGGTAGAACCTCGTCTCCTCCTCTAGGTAAGAGTAGGCCCCCTGTCGTGGTGAGGATTGAACCCCTTCCTCGGTGTGAGGATTCCCCGTGTCTAGGTGATGGTAGAACCTCCTCTCCTCTAGGTGTGAGGATGCCCCCTGTCTATGATGATGGTAAAAACTCCTCTCTCTAGGGTGTAGGATGCCCCTGGCTATGGTGATGGTAGAACCTCCTCTCTAGGTAGAGGATGCCCCTGTCTATGGTGATGGTAGAACCTCCTCTCCTCTAGGTGTAGAGGATGCCCCTGTCTATGGTGATGGTAAGACCTCCTCTCCTCTAGGTGTGGAGGATGCCCCGTCTATGGTGATGGTGAAACTCCTCCTCTAGGTGTAGAGGATGACCCCGTTCTATGGTGTATGATTTGAACACCTTCCTCTAGGTGTGGATTATCTCCTTTCTATGGTGAGGTAGAACCTCCTCTCCCTAGGTGAGAGGATGCCCCTGTCTATGGTGATGGTAGACCTCTCTCCTCTAGGTGTAGAGGATGCCCCCTTTCTATGGTGAGATTGAACCACCTGCCTCTAGGTGTGGGAGGATCCCCTGTCTATGGTGATGGTAGAACCTCTCTCCTCTAGGTGTAGAGGATGCCCCCGTCTAGATGATGTAAAACCCTCTCCTCTCGTGTAGTGATGCCCCTGTCTATGTGTATGGTAGAACTCCTCTTCTCTAGTGGAGGATGCCCCTGTCTATGGTGATTTTAGAAACCCCTCTCCTCTATGGAGTGTAGAGGATGACCCTTTCTATGTATGGTAGAACCTCCTCTCCTCTAGTGTGTATTAGATGCCCCCCTTTCTTGTCTATGGTGATGATAAAACCTCCTCTCCTGTAGATGTAGAGGATTCCCACTGTCTATGGTGATGGTAGAGCCGCCTCTCCTCTAGATGTAGAGGATGGCCCCTGTCTATGGTGATGGTAGAACCTCCTCTCCTCTAGGTGTAGAGGATGACCCCTGTCTATAGTGATGGTAGAAACTCCTCTCCTCTAGGTGTAGAGGATGCCCCTGTCTAAGGTGATGGTAGAACCTCCTCTAGGCGTAGAGGATGCCCCTCTGTCTATGGTGATGGTAGAATCTCCTCTCCTCTAGGCGTAGAGGATGCCCCTTTTCTATGGTGATGGTAGAACCTCTTCTCCTCTAGGTGTAGAGGATGCCCCCTGTCTATAGTGATGGTAGAACCTCCTCTCCTCTAGGTGTAGAGGATGACCCCTGTCTATAGTGATGGTAGAATCTTCTCTCCTCTAGGTGTAGAGGATGCCCCTGTCTAAGGTGATGGTAGAACCTCCTCTAGGCGTAGAGGATGCCCCCCTGTCTATGGTGATGGTAGAATCTCCTCTCCTCTAGGCGTAGAGGATGCCTCTTGTCTATGGTGATGGTAGAACCTCTTCTCCTCTAGGTGTAGAGGATGCCCACTGTCTATGGTGATGGTAGAACCTCCTCTCCTCTAGGTGTAGAGGATGCCCCCTGTCTATGGTGATGTTAGAACCACCTCTCCTCTAGGGGTAGAGGATGCCTCCTGTCTATGGTGATGGTAGAACCTCCTCTTCTCTAGGTGTAGAGGATGGTAGAGCCATGGTGATGGTAAAATCGCCTCTCCTCTAGGCGCAGAGGATTCCCCCTTGTCCTGGTCACAGGCCTAGGTATAAAAAGATCTTTGGAGAGATCCCTGTACTGTCCGTTCAGGTATTTGTACATTGTAATGAGGTCTCCCCTCAGTCGTCTTTTTTCTTAACTGAATAATCCCAAATTTTGTAATCTGTCAGTCTATTCTAGTCCCCCCATTCCCCTAATAATCCTGGTTGCTCTCTTTTGCACCCGTTCCAGTTATACTATGTCCTATGTATTATCCATTTTCCAATAATTTTGCCAATAGTTGTTGTCTTCTCACCAAGCTTCTGCCTGTTGTCTGCCTGATTGAGTGTATGAACAGGTGTCTTATATACAGGTAATGAGTTCAAACAGGTGAAATGATTACAGAGCAGGTGCACAGTATTACGGCTTACTGCAGCTTCTCCCATAACTGGGGACAAAAAGTTGATGGCTCTTATCAACCTCCAAGCTACGTTGGGGAAGAAGAGTTGGGACTTGATGTATCAAATAGATCGGTAGATTAAACAGCCAAAATTGTCCTGGAATAGTTTTGAATGTAAAAAATGTATGTGTTTCCATTATTGTAAGTGGGTGAGCGTTGCATTTTGTTTGTAGAGTTTATTTTTTTTTTTTTAATGAGTGGAATCAGTAGCATTATGTGGAAGTATATATGAATCCTGGGAGCAAGGTGGGGTATGCACACAATGCAGACTCCCTCCGGGGTGACAGGAGAGAGACAAAGAAGGGAACAAAGAGACAGGAGCGCTCTCCTAGTGCATTATCTAGGGTGATGAGAGATATATATAAAAGGGTTTGTCCAGGTGGACTCTCACCTATTCGGTGATCAATAACAGCATGTAGTATTTTTTGGTCTTGTGTATCCGGCCGCTCGATCTGGATTGTAGCCCGTCCTCCGTGTTCCAGGGTCACCGGGGATGGTATTTCGTATGTTCAGAGCATCAGATATATATTCAGCATGCAAGAATCACCTTTAGGAAAGCAACAACAATAAAAAGCATAATAGCACCCAGTAGATTACGGAAAGCCAAGACGAAAAACACTATAAAACAATTAATACCTGGAATCAAAAAATGCAAGCATAAAAAATGCATGTGCTGCGATATGATTCAAGATGGAATCACCACGTTCTCATCAAATAGTACAGGAGATGTTTTTAATATCAAACAAGATTTATCATGTGCCTCAGACTACGTTATATATTTAATAAACTGCAGCTGTGGCTTACAATATGTGGGTCGTACCGTTCAGACACTTAGAGTCCGGATGAACGGTCATAGACATAAAACGAAGATAGGCTTTTTAAAACACAGCCTATCTAAACATCTACTGTTGGAACATGAAAAAAACTTTGGAGCTATCTCAGTAATTCCAATAGAACAAATTCCGACCGATGTCAAAAATAGAGTAAAAACCCTAAATAGGAGAGAATCCTACTGGATTTTTAAACTCAGTACCCTCCATCCTTTTGGTCTAAATGAAGTGATCGAATCAATATAAAGACTTAACCCCAGCCTATATCTTCACCATGGAAAAAAATGACTCTTACCTTTAACTGTCCGGAACCTCCTCTCCTTTTCAGAACTTCGCGTATCTATTTTCCATATTTATATATAAACCATTTACCACGAAACGCCACCTGCTTTCAAAGTCTCGACCCTTCCGAATGGCTTTTTGACCACTCCGGGCCTCCGTAGAACCTCTGATCTTATTGACAGGTAGAGAGCGTTCGCGATCACCATGGCAACCGGCTAGGGAATAGATCATGTCCAAAAAGCCGAAAGACTCCCCGCAAAACTTGCCCGGGATAATAGTTCATCCATCTAGATAAGCACCTCAGCCCCCCCCCCCCCACATATAATATGAGTTTTTAGTCTAAAATCCTCTTAAGATTGTAGTACCACTTACACATAGAGAAGGATTCTCTATATATGACCGGAAGTACTCATCCCAGCTTTCGATCACACGGATCGTTAAAAACAATGATATAGCTACAGATGGGTACCTAATATGCTAATGTCTACTATGTATTGATTCTTATTGTAAGTTTTATTGTAATTTATATGTTTTTATGTCTGTATTATGGTTCGTACCGACGCCGTTAACACTCTGAACCGGAAGCATATACCGATACCGACAACCTTCATATCCGGTATACTGCTATATATGTTACAATCAACTAAGAAAATTTGTATACACTGCCTGAAGAAGGTCCGAGTACCGGACCGAAACGCGTTGCAACGGTATATTTTATGTAAAAAAAATTTTTTTTTTAAACAATAAAAAATCTGATACCAATCGGACATCGGAGGTCGTGAGTATCCTTGAGCGCCCGATACCACGCGACTGTGGAAATATCAGATGCTCTGAACATTATGTGGAAGTTACATTGTTTGTGATGTAGGATGAACAAAGTATCAACGCTGCATTTTATCTTTTAGTCTCTGGATTTGATGGATACATACTGGAGTATGAGGTAGAGTTTTTATTTTGGTGTCTAGTTAAGATCTGAAGTTTGAATTTATTTTTGTTGCTATGGAAGGTTGGAATTTAGTGAAGAATCGAAAAAACAAAAGACGTCTTTACAGTTACCTCTGCAGTCTTCAGGGTGAGTTGTCATGGTGGTCTGGACTAAAATGTCCAAAAAAGGGGAATATACTGAATCCTGTTACAATGCAAAATAAGAAAATTCTCCATTTATGGTGAAAACCCATGTGTGACCATATCACATTTATTAAAAAAAAACCACAGACAGTCCAGCTAGAGTATCTGTGAGAGGTATGGTTCTTTTATCCCTCTCCGCTGGATGTGGCCTTATTACTGTGATCAATCTCTGTGTACAAAGTTCTTACCCTTTGTTCGATCAAAACATGGAATCTCCTAAAATGTGACTTATTTCATACCCCATTATCTTCTACTAGGCCATACCTGACTCATCTGTGATACCTGCATCAACGGCCATTGGATATTATTCTCCAGAGAGCCTTTTAGGTGGTTTATGCCAGTTCCGCTCAGTGGTTAAGATTTTAAGATCAGCCTTCAAGTGTGGAAGAGGATAATGGAGAAAAACTAGAACGGGACCATTCAGTTTTTTTTGGCACATGCATAATCTCCCTTCACCGTAGTAACATTAAGTAGCTGATTGGAAAAAATTAAAACGGTTTGTCCAACCAGGGCTGGCACCAGCGCTGGGCAAACCTGAGCAACTGCCGGGGCCCAGAGCTGCTGGTGGGCCCCACATAAGACTGCACATTAGGAATCCATGGGGATGAGTGGGGCTTTTTCTAATTAATCCATAGGGTGGCTTACATTAAATAACCATAAGGGGGCTGTTTGATAAACTATGAAACAGAAGAGGGTTTTAGTTTCTGAATTTTAATGCCACTATGTGAGTTCACTGAAAAGGGGCCCCCTGAGGCTCTGCCGCCCAGGGGCCTAGTGAAACATGGAGCCGACCCTGTATACAACCACAAAAAAATTACACTGCTGAGATGTTTCAAGCATTAGATGGCCCTTAGTCCTAGCCCTTTGTTATGCCGAGACTAAGGGCCACCCAATGCCGGAGACGCATCAGCAGTGTCATTTTTTGTGATTGGACATGCCATTTTAATTATCTCTACAAAAGTATGCCAATTTAATCACAGAGGCGGGAGACTCTTTGACTCATAGTGGATTCACTTCCCACAATCCTTTTAGACTCCTCCCAAAGTACGGTGCCGGCCAAGTGGAATTGAACTTTTCTCTTTATTATAATTTGCTGTGGTCAATGTTGGAAATGTTGCACAATAATAATAATAAATAACATGCATAAAAAACAGGACTGTATGAATTGTGGATATTTTATTAGTTTTTAATTTAACACTGATATTTCCATAGAATCATCAAAACTGTTTTTATTTTATCTGTTCCCCATCAAGTGTCTTCGTGAGTTCATCTTGGGTTGAAACAAAATAATGTAACATTTCGGAGCAAACATACAGCCGAGCATTGCCCAGTTCGATGACAGGATTGCAAATATTTCCATGGCTACAGTGTATTTACCACTGGTGCCGGCATACATGACCCCCAGAATATAAGACACCCAGACACTTAGGAAGGCCACCATGCTGAAGGTGATGAACCTTGCTTCATTGTAGCTGTCTGGGAGTTGTCTGGCTAAGAAAGCCACAAGAAAGCTAGATAAGGCTAGAAAGCCTAAATAACCAGTTGTACACCACAACGCCGTGAGGGACCCCTCATTGCACTCTGCTATGATCACTCCAGATCTTGCATTCAAGTTGTATTGTGGGAAAGGAGGTGCGATCAATAACCACGTAATGCTTATTAGTAACTGAAGGAATGTTCCTAAGCTGATCACCAAATATGAAATTTGAGGTCTAACCCACCTGGTCAAACTACTGTTTGGCTTTGTAGCCTTGAATGCAATCATAACAATAACTGTTTTGGCCAACATGCATGAGACACAAAAAGCAAAGGCCATCCCGAAGGTCACTTGGCGCAGAAGACACTTGACATGATTCGGATATCCGATGAATACCAAAGGAGAGAGAAAGCAGAGGAACATGGAAACGAGGAGAAGACAACTAATGGTATAGTTGTTGGCTTTGACTATAGGGGTGGCTTTATAATGGACCAAGAGGCTGAGGACAACTAAAGGAATAAAGGAGGATGTGATACTGGTGGACATCAAAATGACCCCTAAGGTCTCTTCATGGGAGAGGTACTCGGTAAGTTTTGGTAGACATTTGTCTTTTTGTTGGTTTGGCCATTGGTCCCATGGACATTTAAGACATCCATTCGCATCTGAAAGTAAGATTGAAAGAAGATGTATTACTTACATTTACAGAAAGGCTCTGAGGGCTATGGTGCCTTCAAAGGGATGTCTAATCTAGAGACCCCATATATTTAATATGCCACATATGATGCCTTACATCCTCACTGGTGGCCCTGCTATAGAATTCTACTTTCTACTTTTTGCTAAATTTTTGGAACAACCATGTAGAAAATAAACATTAAAAAATATAAAAAAAAACATATGACTTACCCGTATTATTAGAGATCTCTCCGAGAGCACATGGGATACACTGAAAGCAACACGTAGGTTTTCTACTTAGAGGGGCTTTTCTGAAACCTGGAGGACATCGTTCACTACATACCGAGGTGGGAATCTAAAGATAAAAACAATTGTCAACATTCCATAAGAACAACAGGATATTTTTATTTAAACTTGAAAGTTTTCCTTGACACCTAATTTACTTGGTGGGAACCCTAAGAACCAACCCACAGGTTGTACTCTATGAACTATTAATTTCTAGAACCGGGCTAAGTACTCACTTACTGTAGGTCTGAGATCTCTGCTCAGTCGTAGAGATTACCCCATCAGTGCTGATAAATGGTGGTGATTACAAAGCCAGGAATCGCCTGGTTAAAGGGGTTGGCCACTTTACCTCATGTATTTTGTAGTGTGTGTGTGTGTGGGGTGGGGGGGGGGGAATTCCTGAACATAAAATGAGTGCTGATGATGGGTTACGTAATCTCTATTTGTCCATGAACAATCACCCTTCCAGCCCCTTATGATAGTGTTTATGAATATAAGATCAAGGGCCTGGCAGGGTGATTGTTCATGGAAAGATAGAGATCACATGACCCTACATCTGCATCTTGCATGGTCAGGAATCTCTGACTGATGAGGTAAAAGACAGGAGACTTCACTTTCCTTATCAAGAAAGTGGAGCAGAACTATTACTAGATGTATATTGGTAAACTGCCCCCCACTTACACACATATTACAAAAAACATGAGGCCAACTCCTTTAAACATGGCTGCAATGAAGTTGGTGGCGTGTCATGACAACTCTTTAAATTCCCTCACAAATGAAACCAGCATTATGCAGATAACACTATAAGATTTCATACCTTGGTGTTACCCATAGTCCATCTCATAGAACTTGTGTTGATATGTAGGACTGAAGAGTCGTATTGTCCGATGTTGACTTGCTTCAATCCACCATCCAAGCCCAGCTGCCAATTGACTATGTCGTACACAGGAGGAGGATCTCCATTACTGTCAAAATATATGTCTCGTCCACTGCTCAGCTTCACTCTGGCTGCTTTCATATACTTGAGAATCTGCAGGGAAATTGCATGGATATGGTGTATTAGTTATGTAAGGCATCTTTTTTACTAAGCTAAGCCTCTATGTAAGTCTATAATCCCATGACAAAATTTCATCTTAAAGGCAACAGCATTTCAGTGTGACCTGTTCCCTTAAATGATGTTGTTACATCTCATCATCACCATACTTTTGCAGTTGCTTTCACCACCTTCAACCAAGCAGCTGATTTTGCATCCGGAACTTTCTTTTCCTAGATATTAACCTCTGTAATGGCCATTTACATCTACACTACACTACAAAAAATGAAGCTGCTCTTAAGAGTGAAGATCTGGAAAGAATGGACGCATTGGGGCAGATTTACTTACCCGGTCCATTCGCGATCCAGCGGTGCGTTCTCTGCGGTGGATTCCGGTCCGGCCGGGATCACTAAGGTAGTTCCTCCGACGTCCACCAGGTGGCGCTGCTGCGCTGAAGTTCCCCGAGGCCCGCTGGAATGCACTGAAGTACACCGCCCTATTCCTGGTGAAGGTAAGCGCGAGTCCCGCAACACTTTTTTTTTTTAAATTGCGGCGGTTTTTCCGAATCCGTCGGGTTTTCGTTCGGCCACGCCACCGATTTCCGTCGCGTGCATGCCGGCGCCGATGCGCCACAATCCGATCGCATGTGCCAAAATCCCAGGGCAATTCAGGGAAAATCGGCGCAAATCGGAAATATTCGGGTAACACGTCGGGAAAACGCAAATCGGGCCCTTAGTAAATGACCCCTATTAAGTTTTGGGCCAAAAGTTCAAGTAGCCCATCCCGAACTTAACTGCTCACCAGTAACACATGTAATCGTGATTGTTAACAGTCGGGGTGAGCCCGAATGATGAATCCAAACTTCTGGCTAAAGTCCTGGTTTGAGTTTAGGGACCAAAAGCTGCAATGTTTATCACGGCCATGAGCATTTTGGTTCAGACCCGCTCAACTATAGTGAGGAACATTGGGGAACATTTATTAAGAAGGTGGGGAACTGCACTAAAAGTGCTCTCAGATCAGTTGCTTCCCTGCATTGGCCCGACAGAGTTCACCAACTTTTTTGTGGTGCACCTTTAATATAGGGCGTGAGAAAGACTTTGCATGTGCACGGTCCGACTGAGCACCGGAACGCCCCCTTACTAGTGTCGCATGGAAGCTAGCGCAGCTTCGCCACAAAACGGTTGCATGTGACACAGTAGTGGCATGGACACTTCTTAAATACCTGTGCAAGCAGTTAAAACCTAAAAGAACATGCAAAGTCTGTAAGAAAACCCCTTTGTCTTCAAGAGACAGCCCTTTTAGGATATGAGTGTAGATAATAGCACAACACCTTTAAGATCTATTATCAAAGTGTTTTATTCACTCAAATTGCCATGGATAAAATGAATAAAAGCATAAAACTAAATGCAAAAAAACAACACAAAATCACATCATTTTTGCAGTATTTTCAAAACCATCAACTTTGTGTAAGAAGTTGCTAAGTAGAGAAGTCTGTAAGCAAGAGTTTAATTACCCCCCCCCCCCCCCCCCCCCCCCAGAGCAGGAATAAAGTATTAGACTGTTTTCAGTCAACACATTGGGCTGTAATACTTTTCCTCCAGACATACAGAAATCCTTTTGAAAACTATTCTTTGATATAGTCCCTCAAAAGGCATCTTCTATCAACTTGGAACTGAGAAGTTTACCTGCCAAGGTTCAAAGTTCCAGAAATTTGAGCAATTTCTGTCCATGAAAAGACCACCTCCTGGTTTGCATGTGTTCAGGTCATGCAAAGCTTTGGCAACCATATAAATGGCGCTGTAAAGATTATAAGACATACGCATATTGGGCACCTGTTTTACGTACATTTGGAAATCTGTAATATGATCGTAAACGGTACAATTTCTCGATGGTCTCTGCCTCGAAAATGTAAAGTTTTCAAACTCTAAAAATATACAACCAACATTTTCTTCCCAGAACATCCAGTTCCAAGGCTTTTCTGGTAGACTGAGAGGATCGAGATTGTCCAGGTATTCTTGGAATCTGGGAATATTTCCACTGTAGAAAGCAAATCCAACGGTTCCCATAAGAAGCTGGGTATATTTTTGTATAGAAAATAATGAAGTGGTTGACCAGGCCTCGCTAGCTATCCATATCTTTCCAGTTACATTTTGTCGTAAAAGTTCTTCTAGAATAGGTAGAAAGTGGACATCCGTGGAGAAGATAACCACAGCTTGAGCTGTAGAAGTTTTTATAACATGCCCGATATGAGGAACGTTACTGTTGGGCCTATTAATCTGAATATATTCTGTGAACTCCACACAGGCTCCAGATTTGAGGATTTCTTTCTTAAGAACCTGAATGCCCTGATCACCATAATCATTAGCCAAAGCCACCAATCCCACCCACGTCCAGCCGAAATATAAAATGAGCTGAGCGAGTCCTTTGGATTGGAAGGCATCACTTGGCACAGTCCGAAAGAAAGAAGGAAACTGTCTTCTATCACTCAACAGGGAGCTGGTTGACAAGTGACTTATCTGTTGGTTTAAAAATATAGTGTTAAGTGATTTTGCCAAAAATTTATAAATTATGACTGGCTAAACTTTAAGTTTGGGTCCTTGGTTTCATTTTGGTCTCCCCACGGCCTCCAATCCAGAAATATGTCCAAGTTGTGCGGGTACCCGAACCATGGACCCGAACTAAAAAGTGATCCTGCTCATCTCTAATTATGGCATCTATGTTCAGGCCTTTTCTGAGGTTTTCTAAAGAACCTTTATGGCCTATGTGGCCCCAATTTTATGACTGCTATCTATGCAACCTCTATAGCAATGCTTCTCTGTGGCCTTTTAATAATAAAGTACTGATCGTTGGCCAAAATATGGAGAGGAGGCCAATTAGGCCTTGTGGTCACTGTTTAATTGAAAAATTATTTAGTTTTTCACAAAATGTAATTCTTAATAATACAATAAAAAGAGCACTGAGAAAATAACATCATTTACCTAGACTAGTTCTCGCGGAGCATCTCAAAAACGTCTTCTTCTTGGACTTTAATGTTTGGTTCATACCGTGGTCCTAGTGCACTGCACTATGGATTTTTAGTTCCCAGGACACAATAGTGTCCACTTCAGATGATACCACAAGATCTCAACAAACCAGGTGGTCTACTGAAATGTAATCTGAACTTCAAACAAGCTCCAGACTATGTCCTTATTTCAGACCTTGGCTTGTCATGTCATGACTATATTTCTGGTGACAATCTTACTCTCCCTAGTCTCCCTTGGTCTGAAAGTGCCTCCACAACCACCTCCCTGGTCTCCCTTGGTCTGAGAGTACCTCCACCACCACCTCCCTGGTCTCCCTTGGTCTGAGAGTACCTCCACCACCACCTCTCTGGTCTCCCTTAGTGTGAGAGTGCCTCGACCACCACCTCCCTGGTCTCCCTTCGTCTGAGAGTCCCACCACCACGAGGCTGGGGAATGTTTGTATCCTCCAGCAACAGAGACCATTTCCTCTTTGCAGAGATTAAGAGTGAAACCAAGGGATTCCTTAAACTATGCATGAGTCTTACCAATAACACAAGGATTGTGGCTTTAAGAAAATTCTTGTCAGTGACCAAAGAATATACATTATTATATAATGAACATACATTATTTATACATCTTAACATAACTCAAATCTTTTCATCCAGTAGAATGTTTTCTAACAAATGGACAATAGCAACGGAATATTTATTGGTCTTTTGGAAAACAGTGTTGTTTTATGTCTTACTTGTGGATACCTGGTCATCCCAAGAAGATGAGCCATGAGGATGGAGTAGGTAGAGGTGGAATGGCCGACGATTGCTGCTAGTTTCTCTTTTCTCTGGCAATGAAAGTTGGGGACAGCTTTTGTGTCCCCTGACATCATCCACATTGTCCCCTCCAGCTCCCTCTGAAGCACTGAGCAGGAATCGTATATCTGATAACCCAGGGTGATGTTGGGGAGAAGCTCTGGATTACTGTTTATCTCCATGGTGGAATATTTCACCACATGTAGCTGGAGGTATGTTTCCAAGGATAACCTGATTTAGGAAAAAGACTATTAGTAACCAAACAATGGAGCCATCACTAAAAATTATGTCTACAATGCGTAAACAATTCACATCATGTCCTACTTTTTGCATATGGCTTTCTCTGGTTTTTCAGTATACAAGAGCTTGGGGTATATTTTCTCCATATGGAGAGGTAAAACTGCTCCGAACGAGATGTCTCCACTAGCAGAGATGCCCAGTAAGTCCGGAGTGTCCAGAGTGCAATGATGTCCAATGGAATAGGATGTTGGAACCAGATAATGTAGGATGATCTGCCACAACGTTCTGTAGATAAGTTCCACCAACCTGAAGGCATGAGAAATTATAATCTCTGACATAACAGACTATCCATGTTCTTCAGTAGACCCAAACCAACGTGTACACCTGTAGTCTTGAAGAGGGCATGGTTAAACCCTTAGTTGATCTATAAGATGTTTCGCTTCACCTTATGAAGAGACCAATAATATATAAATTATATATCATAGAGGAAGATCAAAACTGCTCAAAGTTACAACTTTGGACAAACTTTGGAATAGCTTCTTCCACTATGTCTCCTCTAGTTATACAGGTGCCACTGTTTACTCAATTATGTCCTATATCTTTGGTTTACTATATATTGCCACAATGAAACATCTTCCAATATACAATACAATAAATAATTCTGCAATACCCCTATACACACTAATACATAACGCTGCCATACAGAGCCCACAACTAATGCAACTGCATAGTTTGCTTAAACAACAAAACCATATGAGGCACATGACCTCTACCAACATAAAGTATATATAAATTACACTGTAATACTGAACATAATAAAATGACTGATTACACTACACAATGTAAGATAAGAATCACTGTATCAGATATCTGCTTATCCAAAAAATAGCTCTGGCACCTGTCCATCATTTTACACAATTGATTTAATGAGGACATTTTAACTACCTGTACCCATCACTAGGGGCAGCATAGAGGCCTACTACTACTTATGCAAATTATCTTCCCTCCCACACTAAAAAAAAAAGTTTCTCTAGCTCCACCCACTGCTGGACACCCTGTTAGTCAAAGGTTGTCCATTTGAAGACTATTTAAACTTGACTAGGGATATCAGTTAAATCCGAGACACCCATTGGTTTTGTAACCAGTACAAATGCAGGGCACTGGTTGGCCCGTTTATTGATTCCTACTGGGAGTGTCCGATGGGGCTGCTAAACAAAATTATTCTTGGGACCACTTTCTATTAATCCCTTGGAAATAGACCCTAGTAGACTCTGACTTGGGTTGTCTTCTGCTGTATGTCTAGTATTGGGTTAGGCTCTGGGCCCAAAAGAAGTTCCACTGTTACTGTGATGGTCTCGTCTGACATTGGGTCTCTAACAAGCATTATTTTTGACTTACCTCATTGTACACTATAGGCCACACATAGCACTCCTGCCATACATGTTCTCCTCTATATATACTAGAAGTCTAGAGGGCCTCCTGGTAACACATCCTATTCCCATCTCCCATCAGAATCAAGAAAGTCAATAATAGCATATTTACCATAGGGATCATTCCTACAGGACACATAATAGACACAGAGGTAAAACATAAGTGTCTTCAAGTCTCCAGCTGATATGTACCTTGTCTATATACCCCAAGGGTCCCATTTATCACACAGGAGACAAAATCACTGATGACATGGAAGTGACAGGTCACAGCTGATTCAGGAACATAAAATTCTCAGATCAATGAGAGATTCCTTACATTTATAATGGACATATTCACTGTACGTTGTTATGTATCATAGCAATGGGGATAGACTTTGACCAAAGGTCCACCACAAGACAATCATATCATAGATTGCACATGATGCTGCGTTTTGTGACAAAGCTGAAATTCTTCTTTGGAGCATCCAGTACTACCTTAAAATCCTCAGGTGTCCAAAGTCTAAATCTGGGCGAAGCCACTATGTCAAACAAACTTCAGGTTGTGGACCTATGAGGACACATTTACTTACCTGTCCTGCGCAATCCCCGAAAGTGCAGTGTCCGAATGGAATGCACATCTGCCGCAATTCACTAAGATCATGTGCACGATATCCGTCATGTGTTGCTTCCCCGCTCAGATGCCCTCAACCTTCACCTTCTTCTTCCTGTTGCATGTAAATGCCTCGTCTTGTGACACAATTTAAATGTTAAATCCCACGCTCAGTCCGAATCAGTCAGACCATCCGATGTCCCCCCCCCCCGATTTCCGCCGCATGAAAGCAGCGCAGCTGTGGCAAAATCCGATCGCGTGTGACACAATCCCCTTCTAAATGCCTGTCTCAGCAGCGCGCAATCCCCAAAAGTCGGAAAACCCGACGGAAATGCGGCCGCGGGACCCTTTGTAAATAAGCCCCATGGTGTCACCTACCTGTTTGGTTTTGGGCCACTCCTGTATCATTATCTTATTGGTCTCCTTGTTTTTCATATAATATATGTCCTGAGCAGACAAGTATAAAAAAAACTTTAAAAAAAATTTAAATAAATAAAAAATAATTAATTAATTAGTCCCTCTCACACCTCCATTCCAAAGTAATAACTAATAAAGTGAAAAAAATATTTTAAAAAACTCCACATATATGGCATCGCTATGTCCATAACACTCTGTACAATAGTTATCAATTATTACATGATATGCAAGAAAGATGATTTTTTTTATTAAATCCCTTCACAAAAAAAGTGATCATCAAATGTTATGCTGCCCCAATTTTTTTTTTTATATCACATTTTTCAACTAACTTGAAATATAATTTGTCATGAGGAAATGGGAAATGTTATAACCACTTATAGGGACACATGTCAAATTCTAAAAATTGGGCCTGGTCAGGAAGTTAATAACTGGCTTTGGCGACAAAGGGTTTAGGACAAACTCCCCCAAATAATTTCTTCCTACAAGAGGAAGCCAACATCATATGGGTGCCAAGTATTTTGTCATTATGACCACAGAGTATTGCAGCAGTGGAGAGAGGAAGGAAACCTCACATTTCAGTTCTCCGGTAGAGGGTTATAGATGTTTCATGATAAGGTTGGATTATTTGTGTGATATAACTGTTGTGTGTGCAATTCTACAATACCAACAATGTAGACACAACTCCAAACCACATATGGCGCCTCTCATGGATGGACTCCCACCTACAGGATAATGTTCACCCACACACAGGAAGGGTTTCCCAGGAATGTCCCCACCAGATGAAAAAACACTTCCATGGCCAAATGGTCACCAGATTTATCACCAAACCAACATTTGTAGGACCCACTTGATCGACAGCACCATATGAGTTTTCGCAAATGTGTACCAGAGTAGCATGCTGTAGGTGGACCTCATTCCATTCTCGATATTATTCCGGCAATGTCATGCGGTTTATCGACCTGGTACCAGTTGATCACCATCCCGACTATCATTCTGTTGTGTCCTCTGGCCTTTCAGATCTTTACCTTTCTTAAAGTGACAACTTTTTGCTCCATTTCCAAAAATATTATCAGTCTTTTTTTCCATCATTTGATGATTAATCTGGGGAGAGATGCTACAAAGATACAAAGGTCTAAACAACTTGAGGTACCATTATGCAATGCTCAAGCAGAAACCTTCACCTCAAAACGACTAACAGTACCTTGCAGATGACTGTAATTTAGTTTGCATGGTTCCAGTGTGGTATCTCTGGCTCATAAAAAGAGTTTTATTCCCCATGTTTTTTTCCTTATCCAGTCAAGGAGGTGGGATCAAGTCCAGCTTCCCACTGCCTCATGGCTGTTTGGGCTCCTAAAATCCGTCCCTTTGCATGCCCCTTGGAATTACCCCCAGCCTCACATCACAACTGTGCATGCCTGTCATTTTAGCAAGGTGGCTCGCCCTACATGGCTCCAGAAGGGAAACACGCATGTGCATGTACTGAGCAAAGCTTCAACTGAAAGTGAGAGTTTATACTGTGCATGACGCTGTGTATGAGTGAGAACTAGTTCACTCACAGACATCGCCACACCTAGTTGCGCATGCGCAGTGCACCTCTGGGATGGTGCAGGGACAAGCCACCCAATGCTAAAATTACAGGCACACTGTGTATGTGCGTAAATTTCAAACTACCTAGTAGTGACGTACGGCTCTGGTCAGTTCTGTGGGGCATGCCAAAGTGGTTGTCATGAGGTGGGGGACCTTGACTAAATCCAAGATTGGATCAGAAAAAAAGGTGTTTTTATCCTGTTATTTGGTCTGGAGCACAAATGCAAATAAGCTACACTGGAACCATGCAAACTAATTTACAGTCATTTCCAGTCATTGTAGAGATGAAACATGCGCGTCACTCTCCATTTCACTCTTTGTCTGCAGTACAGTTGTATGCGCCACCATCTCTCAAAAGAGCGGATGAGGGATACCGTTTAACACAATAGGTACAGGGACCAGTGATGAGTGGACTGTGCTGAACATTGCGGGTCCCAAAACCAGAACTTCAGTCAGAGGTTTGCGTTTGGTGTTTAGCTTTACCCAACCCCCTCACAATCAAACTGTGATCTGTTATGTTTAGTCTGCAAGGGGGAGTTCAAGGATTTCCACTATAAATAAAGTAACGTGGACGCTCTGAGAGAGGTGGAGCAGCAAGACAACATGTGTCACCTGTCTTTATGTTTCACTCCCCAACCAGGGTGGTGGTTGGCTCTATTCTCCCTCTTTCTCTGTTTTGTCCCAATCTCATACCATCAGACAACTAGTCAAATCCCCTACAATGACACTGGATAAGACCAAACCTACTCAGACAATGGCAGGTTTTATCACCAATTCTCAACAAGGTGCAGATAGCCTTCAGTGTAATATGGGGAAGGCCTCACAGGTGTAAAACGCTCATGTGTCACGGGTGCCCCCGCAATCAACGTCATGGATCGCGGGCACACCTGTGCCCCTCTCCATGGCGCTGCCTCAGTCTCCGCACCGAACTCACCTCTCCAAGCTCCTGCACCCATCCGGCCTGGCCCGCACTTCCGGGTTTCCTTAAAGACCGGCTGTTCCCAGGATTCTATGCCGGATCTTTGAGCTACCTACCCTCTGTGAAAGTTTCCATGCGTTACTTCTGTGCTCAGTGTTCCCATGTTCCTGCTCCTGTGTTCCAGTGTTCCCGTGTTCCTGCTCCTGTGTTCCAGTGTTTCCGTGTTCCTGCATTCCTGTTCCATGTTCCTGTGTTCCCGTTCCCTTGTGTTCTGACCTCCCGTTGCTGACTCTGGATTTGGACTCTGACTTCAGCATCTCTGCTGCCTGTCCTGACTGTCCCTCTATCTTGGC
This sequence comes from Engystomops pustulosus, assembly GCA_019512145.1. Taxonomy (NCBI): domain Eukaryota; kingdom Metazoa; phylum Chordata; class Amphibia; order Anura; family Leptodactylidae; genus Engystomops; species Engystomops pustulosus. The sequence continues at coordinate 363,377 of CM033644.1, read as the reverse complement.
AGTCACCGCAGGCTAGTCACACCTGTGGAACGACCTGGGGGCACCCCACCGCAGTAAGACCATCCCGCTTTGCGGCGGGTTCTCGTGAAGACCAGGTGCCATTTAGATTGTAGGCCCAGGTGTCGGATAGTACCACCTCCCACGGTGGTTCAGAGGTTCCAATGATCCCGAACCTTGACAATGTGCTTAGACAACCACAGGAGGGTGAATGTTCTATTTATTACTTGCAAAGATACAAGTCCTCTACAAGGCAATAGTAATTCTTTATTTATATAGCGCCTACACAGCGCCTACGCAGTGCTGTACAAAGCCAAATTGGTAATAGTTTCTATAGGTCACCATTCAAGATATCAGCCTGCTGGTCATGCCCAGACTACAGTATGACATCAGGAGGATCTGTTCAGAAATAATTTGGAAGGGATTTTCCTACCTTGTACTCTAGTAGATTAATGATCTATAGAAATCTTGTAAAAGGGGAAGTGTATCTATGTGAACATCTTTCATGTTACCACACATCTCTTAATTCCGCTCTAGTTCCTCTTTCTGCCTGTCCCTCTCACAGAGGTCTTCATTAAGTCATTCCTCGCTATGTTCGGTGCTGTGCTGCTAGGCTTGATTTGGGGTAGGTGGTAAATACTCCGTGACTTGTCTCCATCTTCTTTCCTTCATGTTTTACATTGCGATGTTGGGTGGTTGTAGAGTATGTCATGTACTGTGGTTGGACATGTCCTGCAGAACCTCCAGTAGATGTGAGTTGCGGATCACTAGTGACAATAACTTTTTGTCATCAGAAATAATTTTTGCATTTTTTACTAAAATGACTGAACATTAGGTTTTTGCCTCTTGTTCAATTTCTAGTAAACAATTGACCTCAATGATAGGTAACATCTAACATCTGGACTCTGTAAATGTGTATCTACTTCAATGGCATAAATGTAACTAGAATAAGGGTCTTCGAGCTGACTTTGTGGATGTACTAGGGCCTCACACTAAGGTCCAATGCTCTATTTTCTGAGTCTGATGAAGGCAGAGATTTTATTCCTTTAGAAGATAATGAAGTTGTGTTCCTTCAGGTCCACCCTGGGTCTCTGAGCATTAGACATGTATCACCTACCCATTGCATGTGTATGTAACAGACTACAATGAGGACGGGTGGTTAATGCTCTTTCTTGGGATGGTCATTTTGGGATATTTTTGTGGCAGAATTTTAGCCCCAAACAGTTATGGTGCATTGAATAGAGCAGATGTATCTGAGGAACGCAAATAAAATACAAATGTATCAGTAAAATCCTAGGTCGTAGTCTTGGGTGAGTCGTAAAATGAGCAGGTGGTGACACAAAGATGTTCCATCTATCTTGTATGTGTCTGGGTACAGGTACCCGGTAGTAGTGTTTAGGGTGAACACATCTTAAGATACAGTTACTGCAGTCCTGCCTCCTGTCCGATAGCAAACATTATGTAAATAATTTTTAATAATGTTTCCATAACTTACCTCATAATTGCTATGAATTACAATACATACAGCATAATACAACACATACAATATACTAGATCCCTGAGCAGCACTACAAAGGAAGGGAGTTTGCCAAAAACTGCACCTAAAAATTATAAAAATTAAAAATAAATTATAAAAAATACAAAAACAGGCAACGCTCCAAGGTGACGGGAAAAACCAGGTGGATTTATTTCATTGTTATGTCTCAGCCTGCATCACTGAAGCCTTTGTCAAGCAAATACATAAAGTTCAGCCAAAATATTTATAGGAAGTACAAATTAACTATTTCATTTACGTTGTGAACATGTATTATATAGCATATACAGTAATATTTTGTGTGACTTTTTTAAATTTTTGTGTGCACAGTTAACATAGTTCATATTGTTTACAGGGCGGAAAATGAAGACTTTTTAGATATTTAAGGGTTAAAATATTTCTGATACCTATAATAGTGTATAATTGCATCCCTAAATTTATCAGCATGTATTTTTGTATATATATGTATACACAGTAGTAGTGTCTTATATGTGACTCTAATTGATGTAGGTTTATACAGTACTATCTACATATCTGGCTCTGTAAATGATGTAGAAATACTGAATATACTACATTCTCCATATCTGGCTCTGTAAATGATGTACAATAGATATAAAGTATATGTATAGCACAATCTCCCTACATGACTCTGTAAATTATGCAGATATAAAATATAAATACAGTATATAGTACATGGTATATAAAGGATCGAGGTATATATAGTATTATCTCGAAATTTGACTCTGTAAATGATGTAGGTACATATAGTAGTATCTCAAAATCTGACTCTGTAAATTGGGGTTCTTGTGAAAACAGGGCACAGCTGAAAGGTTCAGGCAGCGATGACCTAACATGTTGCCATAACATGAACGATTGGTGCCAGCGCCAATTTCGGGTGTTAAACAGCGGGGTTCTGCGTCCGGTTTTGGGGCGCCCAAACTTGAGTGTTCACCACAGATCCAAACTTTGCAGATTCAGGTCTGCTAAATCACTATTCCTTACCTTCCTGTTGGCTGGGCATGTCCATAGATATGTGATACATGTGAGATATCATAGAAATCATCAGCAGGATAGATCCTCAGTATCAGATCAATGTGAGTTCTTTAGCAGGTCCCTTCATGGATCAGGTCTATGCTGCCTCCGAAGTTGAAAGCACTCAAGGTGACGGAGTTAGAAGCATTTGTCTCTGTCCACTGTATGGTGGTCATGTCTTCATGGTCATCTCTTGACTTCAGCCACTCTAAACTTTAATATTTACAAGGCCACTATACGATCGGTGCACATCTGTAGACATTATCGAAAAGTTGATCTATGCTGGGTCCAGTTGTCATCGTTGATCACTTACTGATGACGGACCCTGAGTATAGGTCATGAGTATCAAACATGGACCCCAACCTGGAAAACCCCTTCAAACTAAGTCTCCAAAGGTACCGTCAGTCATATGAAGGTTGTCGTGCTATCGTTTTTAACTTTTCCACTGAAACCTTAATGTTTCCCTTGGGGTAAAGGTCTCAGACCAAAACTCTCGAATTTTAACACTATTTTCCATAGAAAATGATTACTGTTACACCATCATTGCAATTGTTATGTGACTCTTGCATGACAAGAAGTTGCTGTGAAATCCTAATTTTAGCTTGACCAGAAGCTTCTTCTTAAAAATATTTGAGGACAATGTGAGTAACATTCATATGAGATTCTAAAAGAATGGACATCACAGCCCCAGATGTTCAGTGTAATAGCTCCTTAAAGGTCACCCACATCTGAGTGAGACTAACGTTACATGTGATCAATATGTGGTTTGTGTGGGTTGTACAGTTAAAAACATTTGCTGGTGCCTGCCGAGATGATCTGATTGCATGAGGAACTACAAATCTCATGGGATTTCTAAACTCCACTGTCTCAACTGTCTATTAAAGGGACCTGTTAAAGCAAAACCCCACAATAAACCCAGAACAGTACCATATAGGTGACTATAAATGTGGTCTACCGGTTCCAGTGGGACTCCTCGGTGTTGCTGCACTTTTATTCCCCATCATTCTCTTCTACGATCCAGTCAAGGAGACTATATCCAGTCAAGCACCCCCAACTCCTCACGAGTATTCTACGTTGTAAGCACTCTCCTCCGCATGCCCCTTATCACAGCCCCAGCTTCGAGTCACTACTACTTTGTTTGAAAACTATACACAGAATTTTCCGACCAAACCCATTACCCAGTAGAAGGCAACATTAGCTTGTGTTCTTCTGATTCGTATAATTTGGGGTTACACTGGAAATTAGGAAGTTAAAGGTTCATCAAAACTGACCAGTAGTACCTTGGAGAGACATTATTGATCTCATGTTTGATGGGTTTTTTTGCACCATGGATGGCCAGAATAAGAATTACCATATATACTCAAGTATAAGCCTAGTTTTTCAGCACAAAAATGTGCTGAAAAACCCTAACTCGGCTTATACTCGAGTCAAGAAAAAAAAAACCGTGAACTCACCTTCTGACACTCCCCAGCATCCATCGCGGCTTCAACATCGGATCCTGGTCCGTCACAGTCTTCGTGACATCAGCCGCATCGGCACACACTATGATGTCAGCTTGCGGCTGACGTCATGGTGCCTGCGACGGACCGGGAGGGGCTGGCAGGCTACATACTTGAGGGGGAGGGCAGACAGTTTATATACTTGAGGGGGCAGGCAGGCTATCTACTCCAGGGGGCAGGCAGGCTATATACTCGAGGGGGGCAGGCAGGCTATATACTCGAGGGGGGCAGGCAGGCAGGATATATACACGAGGGGGCAGGCTATATATTCGTGGGGGCAGGCTATATACTCGAGGGGGTAGGCAGGATATATACACGAGGGGGCAGGCTATTTATTCAAGGGGGCAGGCAGGCTATATATTCGAGGGGGCAGGCAGGAAGGCTATATACTCGAGGGGGCAGGCAGGCTATATACTTGAGGGGGCAGGCAGGCAGCCTATATACTCCAGGGGGCTGGCAGGCTATATACTCGATGGGGCTGGCTGGCTATATACTCCAGGGGGCTGTGACCAATACATTTCCCACCCTCGGCTTATACTCGAGTCAATAGGTTTTTCCAGTTTTTATGTCATAATTAGGGTTCTCGGCTTATACTCGGGTCGGCTTATACGGTACTTATGATAATCTTTGGATACATAAGAACTATAAGAACTATTTTTGCTTTGTGGGACAGATTAGGTATTTCCTAAGGGGTACACATAACATATAATATATCTAGGATAAGATGCAGCATGATTTGTATGTATGATATGAAGAAACTTCAGGGGCTAATTTTATATTTCAGGAAACAGATTTCCTGTCCACGTATAGGATAAGGCATCAGTTGAAGAGTCTGATTACTCACCCCCACACAGCTGGTAGCCATCAATGCACCTGACTCCTCCCCCTACATGAATGTTGAAAAACACTGGGCCCCATTTATCAAAACTAGTGCAGTCACTAATGTGCAGGGGAAGGCAGATTACTGAATACCGGCGCCGGGTCTTCATGAATCTGGCGTACCCTGCACTGCTCGGGAAGTGGGCACCAACTTTTTTTGGTGCACTTTTAACATCGATCATGTGACACAATTCTGTTGAGTGCCAGTAATAAATGTGGTTCACGGCCCGGATCAGCACCAGAACGCACCTTTAGGTGCTGAATTTTTGACGTGGCGGAAACAGAGCAACCACGACACAAAACTAGCGCAGACACTTTATAAATACATGTACATGCAGTCTCCGCATTCTTTTTAGTCCAAAGTCACACAGAAAACTGGTGCAAAACTCTTTAATAAATGTGGGCCGGTGTTCCTCCATAGAAGAAATTTGATGGAAAAAATCTACAATTTTTTGAATACACTTTAGTGTCATTTGAATTATTCACGTGCAGGTATTTTTTACTCCTTCAAAGAACAATGTTGAAGAGTTACCTGCAAATATGCCATAACTGGAATATATTGGCCCAGATTTATTAAAAAGGCTGCGCCATTTTTCCGGGGCACTTAGTACATAAATACATGTGCTGACTGCTTGCACCAAGCGTTTGCACCAGTTTTGTGTTGTGGTGTTCCCAACATAGTTGTGGTGCACTCCCCTTAAACTGAGTGCACCAGAAAAAAACTGGTGCACTCAGTTTAGGTGTGCACAAGGTACGCCAAATTATTGAAGGCCACGCACCGATCTGCAATAATCTTCTCATCTTGCACATTAGTGACTGCATGCAATACAGTTTGCTTCACTAATTGTAAATCTGGGCATTTGTTTTTTTAAAATATCAGTAAATGCAACTAAAAATGTAATTTAAAAAATTACTTCATATAGTTGTGCCCTAGGAAACATGGTGGTGGGTGGTGAAAAATCTGCAGTGGAGTGGAAATTTGGACACAACTTTAGTTCCCAAAGTCTCAATTGTATGGTTGCATTTTATTTTGACAAAAATTGAAAAATACTCCCCTCCACCCACTCCCACACCCTTCACACAAGTACACTTTGACTTTCTTCTCCAGAGATTATCTCCTTCCACATGGTAGGTTAGAGCAGATCACCTTTCTACTCAATGATTAGTTGTCGTGATAATCCCTTGTGGAGGCAATGATCTTAGGATCAGTGGAACTGTCAGGACTCAGGATCAGTGGATCCTCATGCACCTGGGACCGGAGTCTAAGTGGCAGCTGGTCTTCACCAGAGCCTGCCACAAAGCAGGTTGGACTTGCTGCGGCAGAGTACCACCAGGTCGTTCCACAGGTGCAACTAGCCCGTGGTGGCAGCCGAGGTCGAGGTACCTTAACGGAAGACAGTCTCGTGGTCGGGTCCAGACGCAGGGTCAGGACAGGCGGCAGAGATGCAAGATTATAGTCCAAATCCGGTGTCCGCAACGGGAGGTCCAGGCAGATGGAAATATCACAGGGGAGCGTTCACAATGGTATAGGCACACAAAGATCCTGCAGAGAACACAGAAAGGGGTAGAAATTATAAGGTGGAAGTGTGCAGCCAGCGCACCAATCAGCGGTGCGCTGGCCCTTTAAATTTTCAACAGCCGGCGCGCGCAGTTCGAGGAGAGGCCTGTGCCGGGACGGGTAAGTTAGCTGCAGGGGGAATGGGGGCGCACGAGGGAACACAGGTGCGCCCGCGATCCGAGACAGGGATCGCGGGAGCACCCGTGACAGGAACATTTTCGTTTATTTTTTTATTTATACAGCCTACTTGGCAATTATTTATATTATGTTGGGTTTTTTTTTGTGGGGTTGTCTCAAAATTGTTTCCTAACCGATGTGGCAGTTGATTGAGTTGACCCAGGACTGTGATAGAGTCTTATTCACCTTATCTACCTTGATGTCCTCACTGTGATGTTCAACATCTAAGAATGTTTTGTGATTCTATCTTAAGGTCTCTCCCAGGATTCTTTGGCACAACACTGTGTAGAGCAGCTCCACAGAAAAGAGTCTGTCACAGGGAAGTCCATCACAATTCCTTGTAGTTTTTCCTACCCAAGGACTGTGATTCCTGATGCAGTGAGTTTCTTAGTGAAAGCGGGTTACGGAAATTTTTGTGGAAGAGAGAATGAAGAAATTTACGATTCTTTACGAAATTACACATCCGCCAAATATGGAGGAAGACTTTCTGTTCAATTAGATCTTGGATCCATGACATCATCAGTTACTATAAAGGACTTAAGGATGGAGGATCAGCTGATGTACTGCTGCCGATTTATAATTCTTGTCTCCAATAAAGTAATTGAAAAGTGGCAGCACCCGGTTGGCACTTTTTTAATGGTGGAAGGTAAGATGTTGCATTGTATCCCTGGATGTTGGTCGTTAATGTGTCCAGATACCCCCTTAACACTTGAACAGAGGTTGTGTGGCCCATCACTTAAAAGACTATTCCTCTCCAAAAATTGGTTAACTAGCATTTTATTAGATGTACATTGAAGAACGGTATAAGCAGTGATACCAGAACAGTGATTAAACATGTAGTAACCAGACAAAAACAGCTTTGTTCAAACTGTGGTCCTCAATTTGATGGATCAACTGGGGGATGGGTTGGAAAAACAAATTAAAACCATAGGGACAACTCCGCATAGTTCTACAGCACTTACAGTAGCTGCTGCCATTGGTGGCAAATAACATAGGACATCTTAAGGGTTCATACCTAATGACCGCCCTATGGGCTTTTTACGGTGGTCATTAAGGGTACTTCTTCTGACACGCCACCTTTCTACATTGACGTGTCAAGAGGGGATTGTGGGACATCGGGTCCTGTAAGTGCCGGTGTCGGGCTGTGACATCACAGCCCAGACGCGGCACTGATACCTGGGATCATAAAAACTCATATCCCGGGTGTTTAGCCCCATACACGCCACAATCAAGCATGACCACACCGTGTAAGTGTGTCCCCCATGGATTGGACCCCCCTGGTGAGCTTACCGGGGATCCATTAGGCTCCTCTTCAAGCCAGGTTCCGTGTATTGCAGTGTAACGACTTGAACAAGTGATCGGATGAACGCTTGTTCAAGCCCAAGTCTGGAAAATGTAAAAATGTAAAACAAAAAGTTAAAAACATTTTATGATAATTAAATAAAATAAAAGTCCTAATTAGCCCAAATACATATGAAATCCAAGTAAAGTATATGAAACACAAAAACATACCAAAAAAAAGGACATATTTGGCCTCACGGCATCCATATCAATCTATACAATAAATCTAAAACAATATTGAATCCACTCGATGAACAATGTAAAAAAAAAACACTTAAAACTTCCCGAAATATATCATTCTAAATCAAATACCCTTACAAAAAATGTTCTAAAAAGTTATCAAAAAAAAGTTATATGCCCTTATATTAAACGACTGAAAAGAACAACTCTTTTCACAAAAAACAAGTCCTCAACCAGATCTGACAACAGAAAAATACAGAAGTTACGGCCCTGAAAAGTTGTTGATAGTAAAAAACACTGCGATTTTCTCCAATATTGGTTTTGCCCAGGAAATTTTAGCAAAGATAAGAAACCCTATATAAATGAGGTATCACCGCAATCGTAGTGAACCAGAGAATAAAGATAAAATATTATTTTAATGTTATTGCGGGTGTGGGGGAAAAAAGTGCTAAAAACCCAAAATAAAAATTGATAATTTTTTTTGTATCCCCATTGAAATAGTTGATAAAATCTCATGAATAAGCTATAGATGCCCAAAATGAATTATCTATACATTTGGGGGGGGGGTTTACTAATTCTGGCGCAAGCCCGACTGTCGGCATCAGAGATCAGTCTCCGGAAAGCACAGCCCGATGTATTAAAGTGGGGCAAGGCTGTTAGTAATTAATGGGTAGCTGGTAATAATCAGTCGGGGGCGCCATAAGAATGCAGACATCCAGACCAAAATCTTACATGGCCTTAATTTTGCTATCTGACCAATTTTTTCCTGGTCTACTGTGCGCCAAAAATTGCGCCTAAAAATGCCGACAAAATACACATAAATGTGATGGGTAATGTGGAAAGGTTAAGTCACGCCCACTTGCACCAAAAAAAAGACGGAGGAGTTGGGATAGTTGGAAGCATATGTTCTTTCTGGCACAAACACATTATAAATGATCCGGAACAATGCTGCACCCAAAAAAATGAAAGATCCCGGGAATTTTTTAGGCACGGATTCGATAATACATGTCCCCCATTGTATCTCACCCTGCAAATGATAAGCCCATATGTTCGCATTTCCAAAAAAAATTAAAATTTCATAGCCTGTACAATGTGACAATACAAATCTGCGCCCCATATAGCATTTTGTGGGGTATCGTTATACTTGGGAGAAATTGGGCATCAAACTTTGCAGAGCATTTCTTTATATGCATAATCTTGAAAGCCTTTTTATTGTAAAAACCAGGGCAGAGGAAGCTACGAGAAGAGAAGATCCTGCCAGAGGGGGCACAGACCAGGAGAAAAAAATCAGTGGCAGCTAAGAGAAACGAAAACTAAAGTTACATATAATTAGGGAACACCTGAAAAGATGGGTTTTTAGGGCACATTTGAACGTTTCTTAGTTAGTTATTGATAGATCGAGGTAGTGCATTACAGGGAATAGGAGTAGCTCAGGAGAAGTCCTGGAGACGTGAGTGGGGGGGCTCGAATTAAGGAAGAAAGTTATCTTAGATCACTGGAGGAACAGGGAGCATGGGCTAAACGATAGATAGAGATGAAAGAGGAGAGATAGGGAGGTGCAGCACTGTGCAGAGCTTTATGGATGAGGGTGATTAATTTGAATTGAATACTGACAGTGACTGAGTGGAGGCATCCGTGTAGCATTGGGATTGATTGACCGATTGGAGAATAGATTGGAGAGGAGAGAGTTTGGTAAGAGGAAGACTGATTAGTAGGGAGTTACAATGGTAGAGGCGAGAGTGAAGAAGTGCGAAAATTAGGGTTTTAGAGGTTTCCATGATCACAGAAGGATGTACTCTAAAAATGTTCTTGAGGTCCAAGCAGAGAAAATGCCAGACGGGAATATTCCAGGCGTTCCAGGAGTTTGGAGGTGAAAGAGGGATCAGAGACCGATTGCTAGTTAATAGCTCTACTAGTAGGGAAGATAAAGGTTGTAGCAGATACAGGCGGTCCCCGGGTTACATACAAGATAGGTTCCATAGGTTTGTTCTTAAGTTGAATTTGTATGTAAGTCGAAATTGTATGTTTTATAATTGAAGATCCAAAGAAAAAATTTTTTTGCCCCAGTGACAATTGAAGTTTCAAATTTTTTTGCTGTAATGGGACCAAGGATTATCAATAAAGCTTCATTACAGACACCTTACAGCTGATCATTGCAGTCTGGGACTATAGTAACATCCAGAGAGGTCACCAGAGGTCACAGTGAACTAGGGGTCATCTGTAAGTCGGGTGTCCTTAAGTAGGAGACCGCCAGTTTGAAGATTTGTACGAGTTATATGTTTCTGTAACATCTTATGTTTGTATGTTCAGGAGAGAAGGCGATGATTCTGGAAGAGGAATTTCTTCTCCTTGCCCTCCCTGGAGACACCGTAACCCTCATTGCTCGATTTACAATTAGGAACCTGACAATGACCCCTCGTGTGACAGCGTGTGGTGTGTTCAAAGGTTGCGGAGATGAGTTCTATCCAGGAAATTGCACACAAAGGAACAATGAAAGCATTGCATTCATTAAAATCCATAACGCTGATACTTCGGTCAATGACATCTACTGCTACTCTGTAAATGTTTCTGTAGGAGGAACCAACTATACGAGGCGCACAAATAATGGAAGCAGAATCCTTGTTTTAGGTAAGTCCATACAGAAGCATCTGATTCTAATAATAAAACTAGTGATAATTTATAGTTGGAATACAATTCCGAATATGCCCACTGGAATGGATGGATGAATGGAGGGATGAATGGAGGGATGGATGGATGGATGGAGGGATGGATGATGGATGGATGGATGGATGGATGGAGGGATGGAGGGATGGATGGATGGAGGGAGGGATGGATGATGGATGGATGGATGGATGGATGGAGGGATGGATGGATGGAGGGATGGATGATGGATGGATGGATGGATGGATGGAGGGATGGATGGAGGGATGGATGGATGGAGGGATGGATGGAGGAAGGGATGGAGGGAGGGATGGATGGATGATGAATGGAGGGATGGGTGGATGGATGGAGGGATGGATGGATGGATGGAGGGATGGATGGATAGATGGATGATGGAACAATGCTCCTGTGCTGCAGGTCCACCATTGTAGACCTTTGGCCTCTAGCTGTTCATTTTCTAAGGCAATCTGGAGAATTTCAGAGAATTTCCCCCACTTCCAGAAGCCCCTCCCACAAGCTGGATCGGTTTGATGGGCACTTTTTGCGTAACGTATGGTCAAGCTGCTCCCACATCAGTTCAATGGGGTGAGCTCTGGTGATTGGGTGGCCGCTCCATTATAGATAGATCCCAGCTGCTGCTTCTTCTCTAAATAGTTCCTGCATAATTTGGAGGCGATTTGGGTCATTGTCCTTTTCACAATTGATAAAATTGGCTCCAATCGAGCTCTGTCCACAGGTTATGGTATGGCCCTGCAAAATGGAGTGATAGCCTTCGTTATTCACAATCCCTTTGATCTTGTACAAATCTCCCACTTTACACCATCACATGATCTCCACCATCACATGATCCCCGGGCTACGTACAGGATTCCATAGGTTTGTTCTTAAGTTGAAGTTGTATGTAAGTCCAAACTGTATATTTTGTAGTTTCCCAGTGACAATTGCAGTTTCTAAATTTTTGTCATAATGGAACCAAGGATTATCAATAAAACTGCATTACGGACACCTTGCAGCTGATCATTGCAGTCTGGGAGTAAAGTACAGCAGCCAGAGACCTCACCAGAGGTCACATGGGGCAGAGGGGTCCGCCTTTAACAAGGGTTCATCTTTAAGTCGGGTGTCCTTAAGTAGGGGACCGCCTGCATATATCTATTTTCTTTTTTCCTTATTTGAATGATGTGTAATTTTTAGTTTAGAACTTTATATTATACTTTTATGTACACAGCTCTGATCGGGGCCAGCAGATATCTGTTTTCAATGGGGATTCCCCAATGTTGTCCACTTTCCACTGAGCATCCAACTTTAGGTTCTCAAGATATCAATTAGTTTATTAGACAAGTCGGATTGCTGGGACATTCATCGATCACTTATGGGGTTGAGTAGTATTGATAAATTTAATCTGTGATACTGCAGAGATTAAGCTGAGCTGTTGCACAGCAGTAAAGTTGACTTTCCATTGAGGCTCCAGCTTAGATTACCAAAGACCAAAGACTACCAAAATCGATTATGGACAATATATCCTTAAAACTGCACGGCTCTGCAAAAACAAAGTTAAATATTTACACAAAGGTTAGGAAATTTTTACAGCACACAAGAGCCAAACTTTCTAAAGTCTATACTTTAAAAGGAGACTAAATACAATAATTGATGAATACAGAACAAATAAAAACTCACAAAGATACAGTTGTCATATTTTACAATATATTTTTAGGTTCTCAGAAAATCCTTTTATCGCCCATCCTGGAGCAGATAGTGGCATTGATAATGTAAATCTGTGATACTGCAGAGATGAAGCTAAGCTGTTGCAGAGCAGTAGGTCAAATGGATTTAGTAAAGCCATAGCTGCACCAAAGGATGTATTTTTGTGGTAGAGTTAGATAATTAATACTGGAGTAGCAAAGATGACTTGATTTTTTTCGGTCCAGAGGGGTGACCAACAGCACAGGACACCAAAGAGTTATCTTATTCCCATGTGCTCTTCCTCAATAATGTCCTACATTTATAGGTCAAGGTGATACTACAAAAGATAACCAAACAACTGAAATGGAAGTTATGGGATCGATCATACTCAACTGCACCCTCTCCCTCCATAAAATAATCAGTGCGGCTTCTATAGAAAACACAAGTGTCCTATGGACTCAGGTCTACTGGATGTACGGAGAACCAAGAGAACACTTTATATATCATCCAAACCAGGACTACATCCACCCAGAATACAAGGGGAAGACCAAGCTGATCGGTCATTCAGATCTTCTACTAGAGGACTTCCATGGCCCGGATAACCTCACACTTTACTGTCGGATTGCCATAAGATTTTGCTCAGGAAATCGTGCACGGCTACCTAGTGACTGCTTGTTCTCTAGCCTAACAGAATGTGGCAGCGGCCCTTATTGAGCCCAACGAGTACAGGCTTTGCCGGTTCTTCATTGCCAGCAACAATTGACTTAGGCCGTTATACCCGTAACTTATTCTGTAATAAGTAGCGGGGTATGCCCAAGGGCTGTTTGGAGTTGCGATCAATACATTATAACTTTAGTCGTGTTGTTAGTTATTGTGGTCGCCGTGGCTGTCACGCATGTAAGAGTTCAGGTCAAGCCGTTCAGACGTTGACCTACTCCGAATTAATAGTCACGCACTTCTCCGGATCCACCGGGGTGAATGACAGGCGCAAGAACCCGCTAGAGCACCATTGGGAACGCGGGTGGTATAATGCTGGTCTGTTGTCGTGATCATTGGGATGCCAGCCGGCGGGTGGGTGAGCTGTGCCGTCGGGTTTTTGTTGGGGTATGCTTGTGCCAAAAGGTAGTAGCCTCACATTCCAGTGGATGATCGCTGTGAGAGAAGAGCCTGAGAGTCCCCCTTCCCCTCGGGCTCGCGTTGAGTTAGAGTATAAGAACCACAAATCGGCCAGCGTGGCACTCACCTTCGCTCTAAGGGTTGATGATTTGGTAGTCGCTATCGTTGGTGAGTGTGTTTCACAGCGGCGTAACCACTATCATCAGCCGAGGACAAAAAATTCAAAAAAGTTAATGGTGTATGTAGGGGGTCGTAACGTATAATGTTAGTAAACTGTTAACCCCCGCCAAGTTTATGTTGTTTTCGTTTCTGTGGACAATTGAAGATTTGGAAAATTAGGAGTGAGGATTGTCTTAAGAGCATCAATGATTACACTAACGCTTCATACATACGCCGTGCCTAACTTTCAAAGGGGGGCTGATTAGTTATGCCCAGGCGCTAAGTCAGCCCTGACCACACAGCCAAGAGGTCGCATTATTGTACGGTTCGGGGTCATCTTATCAATTCGGGGGTGTTTTAGTAGGGGGTACGGGGTCCCTAGATGATTTAATATATGTTGGCCCCAAAAAAGCAAAATTCTGTCTAGCTTCATACCACTGCTGATGAAAAGAAAGACCTCATAAAACATTGCTGGCGAACGGCTTTGAATAAGAGACCGAGGAGTGCCCACCTACAACTCCACCAGCCCACTTTTTATGTCACAAAAGTCCACAAGTTCAATCGTATTTTGCGTCCTGATGACTGCCATACAATAGAACGAGGATGACTCCATTGTGTATAACTATAGCTTCGGTTCTGTCACAAGGTCCCCGGAAGCGGAAGAATCGGGGGACCCGAGTATGATCTACAACAATAAATCCATCTCTTGTCCAAACGTAGGTGTCGCTTTAAAATCAGCAAACCTGAGCATAGGATGGTCAATAGGGCTTCTTAATGACCACGGAGGATATAAACCTTGAGTCATAGGCCAAGCGAAAATAGTCTTGCTGTGGGTAATGCCAAATAGGGTTCCCACAACACGAAGGGCTCCGAGTGCCGGGCCGGTCTGAGTCACCCGGAAAGCCATAGGTTCCCACCACTAAAGCCCGTATAATAATCACGAAGAAAACTAAAACAAAAAAAGATAAGGGGATGGCACGGATAATTTGGCAAGGGATGGTGGGAATTTCCACCCAAACCAAAAATATTTTCTTGAATAAACATCAAAGACAAAACATAAAACGAGAGAAAAGTGCGCTGAGTCGCGGGGCTTATATCGAGTAAGGCTGAAATCTATCTAAAGTTACCGGGTTCTTAAAAATGCTTTCTTTTTATCGAATCTCGTCTCCATTTTCATAGGCTGAAATATAAAGTAGGATGATTCAGATAAGATAAAGATAAGACAAAACAATTTCGACATTGGAAATCACCAGATATTATTTGGGGAAGGGGTCTTAGGCACTGTGAAAAACAATTGGCACATCCTCGTAGTTTGTTGGCGTGGTAATATAGTACTTTGTCAAAATTCAGGACGAAATAACTGCCAATTAGTCACCGTCCCATCCATAATTGTTGCTTCTATTGAGTATAGTCATGGAATCAAGGAGATTTTTTGTGCCAAAATTTTGGCAAAAACCGTTTACTAATATTATGGAATTCACAAAGATATAACCCTTGTCCCCATTACCCTCATAAAGGACAAAATAGTAAGTGGGGGCGCTATTTCGCTGGCTCCAGGTGTAGAGATCTACGGCGTCCCGACGGTAGTCAAGGTGCGGTGGAGCCTACACACAAAAAAGATACAGACATGGTTCGCTATATGTTTCTGTCTTAAAATAATGTACCATAAATTATAAACGAATACACAGCAGTATTCATCGGGGTTGGGGTCACCTGATTATAGTCACGGAAGCACTTATCGACTCCACAATTGTCTCTCCCTGAAAAAAAAGACTGGAAGAGATGGAATTTGTTACATTTACTCAAAAATCTGGTAGGTAGATAGCATGGTAACTAGAATGTTGGCCATTTACACTTACACCATAACCTGAGTTCGGGATCATCGGCACCCGAATCCGGACTGTCCGCCGGAATGCACATCTGCTTCGATTCACATAGATCCCTCGCCCGATATCCTGCATGTGTCGCTGCCCTGATCAGGTCCGCCGGAGTTCAACCTTCTTCTCCGTTGTTAAATCATGGTTAGTGAAGTAACTATGGTGTAGAAACCTTGCGAACATAAAGTATTGAATGTAAAAATCCCCCTCGCTTAGTCCGATAGAATGGCCGTGGGATCGTGCGTGACAGGGGGACCCAGCCCACACTATATTTGTGTCACAGTGAAAAAGCCAGCCGCCAGAGGTTGTGACATCAATCACTCATTGGGCGGTGACACAAAACTCCCGGCGGGCAGATCAACCGGGAAAAGTCGGGGGGCAAACCAACGGACGCAGATATCGACTGCGGTGACCGGCTTAGTGAAGATGGAGGCCACAATGACTCAACTGCAGGGTATGATAGGGAGGAGGGCAGAAGGGGGGGGCTGAAGGTGTGTACAGACGGTGCGTTCACTACCGGCCCATAGGCTTAGGGGGGCGCGTAAGTTGTTCACTCATAGGTACTTAAACCAGTACGATTCAGTATCTAGGGGGCCTAGTCATGAGACTAAAAAAAATTGTAAGTGGGTTTCCATCAGCTCAAGATACCCCAACATATAGAATAGTGAGGATTAGGATATAGTTCAAAAATGATTGGATAGAGATCAATGATAGTGAGAAGAGAATAGATGAGATGAGATAGAAGGTAGATATTATAGTAAGATAGAGTGAGATAATAAGGGGATGATACAATAGATATAGATAGATAATTACCTATTTTTGTGCTCTGAACTCTCTGTATCATGAAATTAATGTAACAAGTCCAGTGACATAATGTGTCATAATAAAATTACCGTTAGGTTTATCTCAAATATGTTGTAATATCTAGATATAAGGTAAAAATCTGGGGGTGGTCAAGTTCACCGAATAAAATTTGCGGGTGGAAAAAATCTAGCCCTCAGTAGTCTTAAATAAATTAAAACATTCGTGTAATGGGTGTTCATATGAAATGCCATTTCTTACCAGATGTCATAACATCCATTCCCCACTGGGCAAATATCCCACCATAATGTCCCAAGAAATTAGATTATGTGTTAATGGTAGGAGATTACACAAGGACAAAGTAAAGGAACAGTGAAGAGAATAGAGGTGCAAAAAAAAAGACATGTAAACGATCAGTACACCTGCTGAAATCCATAATTAATTAAAAGCATAAAGTCTTGGAATCCGAATGGATTAGTAGAATGATGGGGGCGGGTCACACAGAAACAGTAACTCGAAAAGTGGATCTAGTTGGGAAGGATTCTGGAGTGAAGGAGTCTGGTGGACACAGGTGACCCTCTTTACCACCGTGTGGGAGGATGATGAGCCCGGCGGAAAAAATGTCAGGGGCAAGGTACAAAGACTATCAGGAAACAGTCCGAGCGCTGGGGGATGTACAGGCAGGACAACATAGAACACTGTAACTCTGTGACATGACGGAGGACACGACCAAGCTGGACCTGAATAACCGTTGGAAAGGCACCATCAGTGGAACGGGTATGTGAAGGCGCGCTGGATAACAGGAGGACAGTGGGAAACAGCGTCTGTGACAGCGCTGGTGTGAGACAGGACACCATGATCGGGTTGTGGGTGTAATGGCTGGAGAAGGAGACAGTAGTGCGTCTGGAAATGCTGAAGACAGGACACAAGGTGAGCATCTGTGGAAGAACACTGTAGGACATGATACCTGGAGTGCATCGGAAATGCCTAGGAGAACAGGGGCGGGTTCTGAGACGACAGGGCAATCACTTCAACATGAACCGAGCTGTGGAAGCGAGGTCATGTAGACCCTTGAGAAGTATCCATTAGACTGGCTGTAATGGATCGGAAAGCCAGAAGAAAAAGAAGGGAGTTCCGGGGAAAAAGGTATTATAAAGTGGGGATCCGGATTAGCCAAATCACCAACAGTGAGGACACGGTAGCATTTAAATCTTGAGAGTTGGCGCCTGTATGCTCGCCAATCAGTGTGGACGTGAGTCCAGGAATGTAGGAGGCTTGCGGCCTACAACGTCGGAACTCAAAGCACAGCCAGGGGAGGCCGGGGGGGGGGAGAGGTTCAGGGGGGGAAAAAAAACCAAGAAGCATATGGAAGGTGACACAGGCGATACAGTCGAGGCACGGAAGGGGGGGTACCCGCGATCCGCGAGCAGTTATCCCGGGATCCCTGTGGGACCCAATATAATATCAAGCTGTTTGTGCGAAACTGCAAGGCCCTATAAAGACGTTTAGGGGGGAACAAAAGGTCATGAGGGGGCGGGTGGAGCTAAAGTATTTCTTATTTTCTTCGCACGAGCCCACTGGAAAACCTCATACAACTGGAGGGGGGCAGGTGTTGATTGGAGAAAATGTTCCCCAGACTAATCCCAGATAAATCGTCTACCATCGGTACCAGGAATGATGAAGTGGAAATGAGGGCGGACATGACCTGAATAACCGATAGAAAATCATGAAAATTAAACTAAGGTTTCGGGGAGATCTAGAAGAAACAACACAGACCGGGATATCCTAGTTGATTAGATGTGTGTGTGAAGGAGGCCCTCCGTCGCTGGAGCGTGTCCTTACATTTCACGGAGCGGATTCATAAAGAGAAATTTTAACAAAGGTTTAAATAGAATGTCATTAACGTATTTTTAAAACTTTTCCCTGGTGCCACATAAACGCTAGAGGGGAGATAGTGGACCCATTGGTTATTCTGTGCCCTTAGCGGGTAATTGGATAGGTAAGTCGGCGTTACTGACATCTGAGTGGAAGCCATGAATCGATTGAGAAAAGAGAGGGCAACCACGGTGAGTCGCTACATTGGGCTCGAAGAAATATTTAAAAAATTCTGAAGACATGCAAGGTCCTGGCAGAGTGGTGGTGCAGCTCGGGTGTGCTCAAAACACACCCGTTCCAGATGTTCAAACCATGAGAGCTTTTTAAATAGAAGATTGACCGAAACTAAGTAGGGGGAAGGCTTTTTAAAACCCTTAACGGGCAATCGCAAGCGTAATCTTCTACGGCGCAGAGTATAAGGGGAATGTAGTAAGAGGGCTCACGGATCTGAGTTCCTCTTCATACAGAGGAGTTGTTTGGTAATTTTTGCCATTTATTGCACAAAACCCCCACGCTAATACCGGGCGTTCGTGCTTGCAAAGGTCGCAGCGGCGTTTAAAAGACGGCGGCGCGCGAAAGGGGCGCCGCCATACATTTTTTTGAATAATTTTTTTTTTTTCGTGATCGCCACAAGACCCGCGAAAACTCATCGGGGGGTCGGCGATCGGTTACCATGGTAGCCTCGGTCTTCTTTAAGACACAGGTGGCGGGTACATGGTTTATTGCAAGGGGTTTGTTACAGAGTGAGCCTATGGGCATCATTGGTCATGTATGACCTGCAAAATGTGCCATATGAGTGGGTGCAATTAACTGATATACATTGAAGTAAATATGGTAGGAGCGATCGGGGACCATCGTAGGTTAAATGTACCACAGATGTGTTCGAGAAAAATAGTGAAAAAAAAAAAGAAAAAAAAGTGGTGTTAAAAATAAAGAAAACAATTAAATATAAAATTTCAAAGAAGTTCCAAATCAAAATCACCCCCCGTTTCCCGAGAAACGATATAACACAAACAACGTAAAAATCACAGACAAACATTAGGTATCGCCGTGTCCCCAAAATGCCTAGGCTCAAGTCGAAAGTAAAAAACCCGTTTTACGGTGCCGGCTGGACCTGGGCCTATAAGCGGGAAATGCGACCCAAGATGGTTGCGCTGAGGAGGATAGCAGGGGCTTTTACAGGCCAAAACCTTTTTACATAACATAAAAAATGAATAAAAAAAATGAGTCAGAGACAATGTTCTGAACACATAAGACCTCAGAACATGATAGCAATAGAAACGGTCGGCCAACCGAAAATAGCATTTCTCAAAAGATGTGAAAGGTTTAAATGACCCCGCTCCAACATCGCCGTGGCGCAACAAAGGAGCAGAAGAAAGTTTATTAGCGTCAAAATTGCAGGCAAATTTGTTTTGTCTTTTTTGTACAACATTTGTTTTAGTTTTTGAACTGTGTCATTAACAACCATAAAACCTGTAGAAATCTGTATCACCAAAGCGATCGTAAAACCGTGAACCACGAATACAGTCGGTCGTGTATTGGTGTGAGCGAAGATTGAAAGTCTTAAAAACTGAGCCCAAGTACGTGGGGCTGTATTTTGTGGTTTAAAAAATTTAAATTTTTCCACAATTTGGAATTTTTTTGGAAAAAGAAAAGGCAGCTCGGCAGTACAAGGCTGTAAAAGGTAGAGTAGCCATGAACGGGGAAAGTAAAATTTGTATTACGCACAACATAAGGCCCTCATGAAAATGACAGGTTGCGTTAACTGTGAAAAATGAAAAATTATATGATTATTTGAAGTTTTATAAGAGCGAGAAATTGTTCCCGAAAAAAAAAAAAAACCCCGAAACAGTCCAAATGTAGATGGTATTGGATATCCAATGAAAGGTAACCATAACAAATACTCGATCACAGAAATTGAAAAGTGTAAATGTTTACCTTTAAATTTGAAAACTCTTCCACAAATAAATGCGAGAACCAACAGTAAGTATGAACAGCAGAGGCTGACCTGACCCAATTATTATGTGCTGCAAAAGGCCCGGTGGAGATGTGGATTGTAAGGCAGGCTGTTTTGTGGGGGGTTACAGCTTTTTGTGTTTCTTGTTTAATTCCTGCAAAGGTGAAATGGACATTATAGGAGAAACGTTAATAAAAAATATTAATACTACACCATATTCAAGTATGTAACATCCCGTATAATACGTGCCAAACCTGGATGTATCGCAATAATTAGTAGACTAACTATAATATACTTCTCCCTATGTACAGGGGGGGAATATAACTAAACTATAAATGCTGCCACTATGTAACAAAAGGAATTAACTACGATATACTGCCCCCTATGTACAGGAATATACTACTATAATACTGCCCCTATGTAAACAAGAATAAATAAACTACTAATAATACTGCTCCCTATGTACGGAATATAACTGACTAATAATAACGGAGCTGGGCCCCCTATGTACAGGGGGAAATATTAACTCCTATAAATACTGGCTAATCCCTATGTACAATTACTATAACTACTATAAATAACTGCCCCCTATGTACAGGAATATAACTACGTAAATAGCTACTGCCGGCCGTATAAATATACAGGAATATAACACTATATACGCCCCCTAGTGTACAAGAATATACCTACTATAAGTGAGCTGGCCCCCTATGTACAGGAATTAGCCAAACTAAATACTGGCTGCCGTCTGCCCCCTATGTCCAGAATATAACTACTATAATCTATACCCCCAAATGATGTACAAGAATATAACTACTATAATACTAGTGCCCCTATGTACCAAAAGGAATATAACTACTATAATCCTGCCAAAAAAAACCACCTTATGGATACAAGAAGAAATAACTACTATAGATACTTGAGATCTGCCGAAAGGGGTATCCCTATTTACAAGAATATACCTACTAAATACTTATCCGAAACGTAGTTAAATTACAGGGGAAGTATATAACTCCTAGAATACTGCCAACCCTATGTACAGTAAAATATAACTACTATAATACGCAACACGGCCTGATTTTACAAAAACAGGAATAGTAACTACAATGAGATACTGGCCCCCTGATGTACAAAGCAATAGTAACTCTCTATCGTACTTGCCCCCCTATGTAGGCAGATATCAACTAACTATAATACTGGGCGGGCCCTAGGAATGTGACAAGAATTAACTCCTCTAGGGATACTATGCCCGCCCTATGTAGCGGGGAGAATATAACTACTAGTGTACTACGCCCCTATGTTACAAGAAGGGATAACGTACTATCAACTGCGGGCCCCCTATGTAACCGGACTATAGCGACATGTAAAACTGCCCCTATGTCAAGATATAACTACAGCGTCCCCTACTTAAGACACTCCGACTTACAGACAACCCTAGTTCAGAGACGGACCCCATCAGCCCACTATGACCTCTGGTGAAGCTCTCTGATGGGCTTTACGGGTGCTCCAAGACTGTCCATAAGGCAACGTGTGAAGGAGGTGCTGTAATGCCGCTGAGTTAATATAAAATCCTTGTCCCCCATAACAGCAAAAATTTTTTAAACTCCAATTGCAACAAATAAAGGGACAAGGAGAAAACGTTGGTCTAGAGTCAATTATAAAATATACAGTTTCTATTACATACCAATTCAACTTAAGTACAAACAGGGAGGTCCAGTAACCCCTATCAAAAAATTGTACGTAACCGCGGGGGACTGCCAGGGACTATAATGACTCCCCGCGCTATAGTAACGAAGAATATAACTGCGATAAGGATGAGGCTGCCCCCTATGTACAAGAAATACAACTAATGAATAGCTTGTCCCCTATTACAAGAATTAATATCTATAAATACGCCCCCTATGTACATACATAGCAATATAACACTATAATACCATAGCCGGTCCAGGCCCTATGTACCAGGAATATGGACTACTATATACTGCCGGGGGGGAGGCCGGCCCTTGTAAGGAATAACTACATATAGGGGGAATACTGGCGCCCTATGTACGAGGAAATATAACATAACTGATAAATCTACCGCCCTGATGTAACAAGCAACAACTACTATAATTGTCCGAAACTATACCGGCCCTATGTACCGTACTATCACTAATATAATAAATGCCCCCTATGTACGAAGAGGATATCAACTACTGATCATAGCGGGAAAGCCCCCTATTTACCAAAAAAATATAACTAACTATAATAGAAAACCTGGGGGAAACTGTGACTGCGCCTCATATGTAGCACAATGAATATAACGGTACTATAATGCGCGTGCCCCTGATGTCCAGAATTAACTACTATCATACTGCCAAAAAGCGCCAATAAATTACAAGAATCACACATTAAATACTGCGCCCCGTATGTACCAAGAGACATCAACTACTGATTAATACTGACCTCTATGTACAGGAATATAACTACTAGAATCCCCCCCCGTATGTCAGTAATATACATACTATAATACTGCCAAACCCTGGGGTGTACAAGGAGAAAATAGATAACTAGGGCTAAATACTGCCACCCTGGTTTACAGGAATGGTATCCTACTATAATGAACTTGCACGCCCCCTGTGTACAGGAAATATACTACTAATAAAAATACTGCGCCTCTTGTACAGAGAAGATAACTACTAGAAACTCCCGCTCTATGGACAGTAAAATAGTAAGCTACTCATAACATACTGAAAGACCACGCCTATGTACAAGACTATAGCCTAGCTATAATACTGCCCCCATGTACAAGAATATAACTACTATAATACAAAGCTCCCTAATGTACAGAAGTGATAAACAAAAAGACTACTAGAGGGGATACGTAGCCACCCTAGGTACAGGGAATATAACGACTATAGGGGTAGCTGGCCCCTATGTCAAGAATATACCTACTATAATATCGTTGCCGCCCCATGTAGCGGGATAACACTAGAATACTGCCCCTATGTACAGGAGAATAGAACGTACTGATAGGATAGCGTAGGCCCAATACTGACACCCCTATTTACGGGAAAGAATATAAAAAGACTACTATAGGGGGCTAGGCTGGCCGGGGCCCGGGGTATGTACAGAGAATATAACTACTGGGGAGTAATCTGTCCCCTTGGTACAAAAGACCACATCTAAAAACTACGTATGAGAAGATCCTGTCGCCCGCATATGTTTTTGGGGGGGGTGGAACAAGGGGATACCAGTGTAGGGATACTCTAAAAATACTGCCGGAAGGCCCAAACACATAGTGTACCAGAATATAACTACTGGATAGGATACGGTAAAAATACCCCTATTAGAAGGAAATAACACTATAAATAGCTGCCCCGGCTAGTACAAACAAGAATAGGGTAACTACTAACTAGGGGAATAACGGAGGGCGCGAGCAACACTATGTACAGGAATATAACTACTATAATAATTGCCCCCTATGTACAGGATATAAACTAACTCTAATCCATGCACACCGATGTACAGGAATAACTAATAAGAATCTAGTACAGTACTATAAACTAATATTTACTAATGTTGTCAAAAATCTGTATATGGGGCCACATTATCACTTTGTGCCCCCTAGAGGTGTCGTAGTTGCGGCGCCTGGAGAATTCTGTGCAACACTAGTTTTGCCATGGAATGTATCACAGACTACACACCATCTGTGATAAGGTAATTTCTGCTATTTCTGCTGTTTATTAATGGCACTTTACTTTAAAATCAGTTTCAGGGAAGCGGCAATGATTGATATCAGCAGTTACATGTCAATCCTGGCGTACAAGGTTCTCTCATGGCTTCTCCCACAGCCCAAATGAAGATAACACTCACAGCAGTCAACCCAGGTTGAGTGCACCCAAGCACCCAGTGACCTCCACTAGCAGGGGGGCTTCTCATGGAGTGGGATCCCCCAACTGCTGTGTCTCCTGCTGCACCCCTAATATCTGCACAGTATCCCGGCCTCAATCAACACACTGGTGAATACTCTGCAGGAATTACATGGGGACACTTGTCTGTTACATCTTAACAGAGTCGTGCACAGTTCTCTCCTCTCGCTCTGGCTCAGGGTTTGTCGGAGAATGTTTTTGTAAATAGGAGGTGGTATGAATCTGAAATAGAGTCATGCAGCGCTCCTGTCGGTGGCACGAGTCTCATGTCTGTATTATTGTTCTAGTGTCCGTGGACTTGAGCTCGGTCTGCCTAGAAAGGATGAAACTGTCTGCAAAGGTGGGTCAGAATTGCTTTCTTCTCCAGTTAAAACAAGCCACCATTCGGGCTGCAGTGTTGTTTTGCGCCCGTTTTTTGCGACCTAAAAAATGAAATAAGTTGCAAATGATGAATATCATTAGTCGCAGCAACCAACTCTGGATTGGTAATATAGATGAGGGAAAGCTGGTACATTTTTGCTGCCGTAAGCTATTTGGCAACGTTTACGATCACAAAAATTCGCAAAAACGGTCGCCATCCCGAAATGTAAAGCGCTCAAAAAAACAACAGAAAAAAACGAGTGAACATGTGGCCACCATGTGTATACCTGTTATGTGTGTATAAATTTATGGTGTTGGCATCTTGTCTATACAGGCAGTGTATGGTCTCTACAATGTGCACTCAACCGAGCCACTTATTAGAGGATAGAGCGGAAACATGATTACCATGCTAAGTAAACGGGATTGGCGGCCCCTTTTGCCTTCAGAACATGGGAATAACGCCCACCTCTTCTTTGTGCGATAGATACAACAAGGTCTGGAAGCTCCTCAGCATAGATTTTGCATCCATATTGGGTACAGTGATAGGACATCACCACAGTTGCCGACAGATGTTGTCGGACTGCAACTAACGTCCCGTGATGCGAATCTCCCGTTCCACCACATTCCAACACGATGCTCTATGGATTGAGATCTGGTGACTGGTGGATGGCCATTTGTGTCCAGTAGTGACCCCCTTGTCATGTGACCAGTCTATTGTTCAATTGGAGGGCACCTAGATGCCAGGCGAGAATGACACATGCTAGTTACAGTGCTCAAAGGGCTGCAGACCAGCAACAATTACTCGTATGTAGCTACCAGGCAAAAGATGCAGAACTCCACACAGGCGCACACCTCGCTGAGCTGATACCGTAGCACCGTGGCAGAACCCCTACAGGGACGTCTGATAGCATAGGGATGGACCATGGGCACCAAGGCCACCAGCCTACTCACGTGTTGTAGGCAGGACTTGGGTCGTGACACAGCCCGACCAGCTGAAAGAGATACAGTAGCCAGGATGATCATCCCACCACCACCAGTGACCCATCGCGAGGATCCAGCCACCGACCCAAGCTGACCCGTGATACAAGGCACATGCGATCGCATGCGTTCATGTTGTTGACGCCAAACTTCGACCCCTACCAATCCGAATGTCGCAGCTCAGAAATACGAGACCGTCATCAAGCAAGGCAACGTTTTTCCAACCTTCTACATGGTCCCAATTTCCATGAGCTTGTGAAAATTGTAGCCTCAGTTTCCTGTTTAGAGATGAATGCTGAAAGGAGTGGGAACACCCGGTGTGGTCTTCTGCTGGCTGTAGCCATCTGCTCAAAGTTGGACGTACGTGGGGTTTCAGTAGATGCTCATTCGGACTGTCGCAAACTTGGTCTGCGTAACGTGGGGGTCGAATTTGAGTCACTGGTGCCTTTTAGTCATCTTACATGAACCAGTCTGCCCATTCTCCTCTCCCTCTGGCTCAACACGGCATTTCACCCCCCAGTACTGACCGCTCACTGGATGTTTTTTTTTTTTCGGACCATTCTCTGTAAACCCTAGAGATGGTGTGTGTGAAAAATGAAAATCCCAGTAGATCAGCAGTTTCTGAAATACTCAGACCAGCCCTTCTGCACCAACAACCATGCAAACGTTCAAAGGCACTCAAATCACCTTTCTTCCCCATACTGATGCTCGGTTTTGAACTGCAAGAGATATTGTCTGACCATGTCTACATGCCTAAATGCAACTGAGTTGCCGCCATGTGATGGCTGATTAGGAAAATTAAGTTTAATGAGCAGTTTGGACAGGTGTAACCTAATAAAGTGGCGGTGGGGTGTTAAAACGTGTATGAATGAATGAGTGAGAACTTTAGTTGTGTAGATGTTAAATCATCTGATGTGGATTAATAAAGTGGCATTAACCAATATTATTAGCAGTATAAATATTTTTTAAGGGGGACCCAGGGGATCCAGCCGCCTCCTAGTTAGTACCCATGATTATGACATATGAGGATCAGAATTATCCTGATAATATCCTAGTAATTGTAGTCATCAGAGATCTGGGGCAGATTTACTATTACTCTGCGGATCCATTCGCTATCCAGCGGCGCGTTCTCTGTGGTGGTATGGGTCGGGTCCGGCCAGGATTCATAAGGCAGTTCCTCCGACATCCACCAGGTGCGCTGGCTGCCTGAAGTTCACCGGAATGCACTGAAGTACACTGGCCTATCCTGGTGAAGGAAGTGCGGGTCCCCAACACTTTTTTTTTTTTCTTTTTTAATGCGGCGGTTTTTTTCCGAATCCGTCGGGATTTCGTTCGGCCCCCCACGCCCCCGATTTCAGTTGCGTGCATGCCCGCGCCAATGCGCCACAATCCGATCCCGGGGCAATTCAGAACTCTGCGAAAAACAAATCGGAAATTTCGGGTAACACGTCGGGGAAAACGCGAATCGGGCCCCTAAGTAAATGACCCCAGTGTGTTCCTTAGCAGCTGCAACTCACCCGTTTCATACCGTATTATTTACCCTCTTTACATTTCCCATGCACAAATCACTTACCTGGACTCTGAGAGATGCCAGGACCTTCTTCCAGGATTGTCTTTAAGGATTTTCCTCGTTTTTTTTTCCAACCTCACACTTTACTGTCGGATTGCCATAAGATTTTGCTCAGGAAAAAAAAACGAGGAAAATCCTATAAAGACAATCCTGGAAGAAGGTCCTGGCATTCTCCTCAGAGTCCTAGGTAAGTGATTGGGTGCAATGGGAAATGTAAAGAGCGGTAAGTAATACGGTATGAAAACCGGGTGATTGCAGCTGCTAAGGAACACACTGGGGGTCATTTACTTAGGGCCCGATTCGCGTTTTCCCGACGTGTTACCCGAATATTTCCGATTTGCGCAGATTTTCCCTGAATTGCCCCGGGATCGGATTGTGGCGCATTGGCGCGGGCATGCACGCAACTGAAATCGGGGGCGTGGCCGAACGAAATCCCGACGGATTCGGAAAAACCGCCGCATTAAAAAAGAAAAAAAAAAAAGTGTTGCGGGACTTGCACTTACCTTCACCAGGAATAGGCCAGTGTACTTCAGTGCATTCCGGCGGGCCTCGGGGAACTTCAGTGCAGCAGCGCCACCTGGTAGCCCCATAGTAGCCAATATAAACCTCACACTTTACTGTCGGATTGCCATAAGATTTTGCTCAGGAAATAAAAACCAAGAAAATCCTATAGAGACAATCCTGGAAGAAGGTCCTGGCATTCTCCTCAGAGTCATAGGTAAGTGATTGGGAAATGTAGAGAGCGGTAAGTAATACGGTATGTAGACCCAGAGATTGTAACTGCTAAGGAACACACTATCTTGTATGACTACAATTACTAGGAATATTATCAGGATAATTCTGATCCACATACGTCATAATTAGGGGTATTACTAGGAGAGGCCGGACCCCTGGGTCCCCCTTAAAAAATATATACTGTATATACATATTTGTACATGCACTTTCTATCTATCTATCTATCTATCTATCTATCTATCTATCTATCTATCTCATATCTATCTATCTATCTATCTATCTATCTATCTATCTATCTATCTATCTATCTCCTATCTATCTATCTATCTATCTATCTATCTATCTATCTATCTATCTATCTGTGGTGTAACTTGAAGCTGATTGCCCCACTTCAAAGTCTATGCTAGGCCCTACACTGTAATGTATGGTTTAAAGTCATATGGAAAAGTGACACCTTATGACCCCCTAAGCTATTGAGCCCAGTAGTGACCGCACCATCTGTACCCCCTCAAGTTACGCCTATCTATCTGCAGTTGGAGTTATTGTGGCTTATTTACTAAGGGTCTTGCGGTCACATTTTTGTCAGGTTTCCCGACTTTTCGCGGATCACGTCGGGGAATGTGTCACAATCGTGCCGGCTTTCACGTGACACAAATCAGGGGGGCGTGGCCGTCTGACGATCCCACGGATTCGGACTAAGCGCGGGATTTAACATTCAAATTTATGTCGCAAGCCAAGAACTTACATGCACCGGGAAGAAGAAGGTGAACTCCGGCGGACCTGATCAGGAAAGCGACACGTGCAGGATATCGGGGCACAGGATCTACGTGGATCGCTGCAGATGTGCATTCCGGCGGACATTCCGGATCGGGGATCGCGACTCGGATGGGTAAGTAAATGTGCCCCATTATGTTTACATGCTCTATACCATAATTTTTGAGTAAATGTAACAAATATCTCTTCCATCTTTTTTCAGGGAGACAATTGTGGAGTCGATAAGTGCTTCCGTGTACTATAACTCAGGTGACATAATATGAAACTGTGTACCGTTTAATTTATTTTTACATATTTTAATACAGAAACATATAGGAAATGTCCTGTATTTTTTTGTGTAGGCTCACCGCACCTTGACCGGGCGCCGTAGATGTCTATGGGCCATCGAAATAGGCCCCAAATGTTTATGAGGGAAGGAGACTAAGTGTTATATATTTGTGGAAATATTTATAAACTGGGCAAAATTTTTGCACAAAAAATCTCCTCTTCCATGACTTTACCAATAGAAGCCAACAAATGGATGGGACGTGTGACTACGGCTTTTCGTCTGAATTTTGACAAATTCCATAAACCAGCAAAACACTAAATTACTGCCCAATGTTTCAAGGTTAAGATTCCAAATAATATTTGGGTTATTCCATGTCAAAATTTTTTATCTTAGATCATCCTCCTTATATTTCAGCCTATGAAAATGGAGAAGAGATTCAAAAGAAAGCCACAGAACCGGTAAAGATATCTCGTTATCGATCTACAGCCCCTCTGAGCCTTAGGCACTTTTTTTTATTTTTTTATTTGATTTTATTACTTCAAGAAAATATTTTTTTTGGGTGGAAACACCATTTGACCTCTATTGTGCCATCCTTATTTTTTTTTTAGTTTTCAGTGATTCTTATAGGGCAGTGGTGGCGAACCTATGGCACGGGTGCCAGAGGCAGCACTCGGAGCCCTTTCTGTGGGCACCCAGGCCTTCACCCCAGCACAGAATTTGCTAGACATGACTCAAGGCTTCCTCCTGTGGTCCAAGACAGCCATGGGCATCCTATGCTCAGTGCTATTTTAAAGCGACACCTACTTGGACAGAGATGGATTATTGTTGGAGCTCCTACTCTGGGTCCCCCGATTCTTCCTCTTCCGGGGACCTTGGAAGGAAGCTATAATCCAAATTTCTTCATCCTCTTTCTATTGTATTGGCGTCCTCAGGACGCAAATACGATTGATCCTCTTTCTATTGTATTGGCGTCCTCAGGACGCAAATACGATTGAAACTTGTTGGCACTTTGTGACATAAAAGTGGGTTTTGGTTGTAGGTTAACTTGTTGGCACTTTGTGACATAAAAGTGGGTTTTGGTTGTAGGTTGGGCACTCTGTCTCTAAAAGGTTCGCCATCACTGTTATAGGGTTTCATCAGAGTGGTAGAATTCTGATGGGGCCACACATAAAATTATATATAGGAGGTCCACTACTTAAGAACACCCGACTTACAGACGACCCCTAGTTACAAACAGACCTCTGGATGTTGGTCATTTACTGTACTTTAGCGCTGGGCTATAATAATCAGCTGTAACAGTTATCACAGGTGTCTGTAATGAAGCTTTAGTGTTAATCCTGGTTCTTATGACAATCCAACATTTTAAAATCCAATTGTCACAGAAACGAAAAAATAAATTTGGCTGGGGTTACAGTTATAAAATATACTGTTCCGACTTACATACAAATTCAATTTTGAGTTTTTGTCCTAGGATGAGAAGTTGGTGTACGCAGCTGTGAAACACTCAGCAACTATAGGAGCAAAAACATCTCAATCATCTTCTGGACAGCAGGTAGGTGACACGACGGCCAGATAATTGTGTTTCTATACCTAACATACTAACTGCTGAGCAGAAGGGGAACGTGGGACTTCCAGGCTCCTTATCTCACCAGCATCTACAACTTTGAATGTGAGGCTACCATCACCTTATGACCATATCTCATACTCAATTCTGTTCAAAAACGGCATTGTTACTGTTTTGCTCCTAATAATGAAACAATCTTTTTGTTCTTGCTTACTATAAATTACAGCTAGTTATGAGCGGACCTCTTCGCGAATGCTCACAGGTAACACCTGCTCGGTAGTTACCCTTTAAATGATGCCTTTGCAGGTGACATTTAAAGAGTTAGCTCCCTCGATAGGTCAGTCAAATGGTGAACTTATGTCCGAACTCCGGGTTCAGGGTCGCAGACCTGAACACACAATGTTCGGCATGGCTCCCGACATTGCGGTTCAGGTCCGCTCATCAGTATTCTCAATCTGCTCTTACATTCCTTTATAGATCCGTGTGTTATTAGGTTTATTCCTATGTGAAAGCTGACACGTTCAAATTGAGGACCAGCCAAGAAAAAGAATTCCCAAAAAAAAAAGAGAAACAGTATCGTCCAGCTCATCGATAGCAATGCAAAAAAATGTACAAAGCTGCTTCAAGTGGGTTCATCTATCCACCCATTCAGGTGGACCTCCAGGCAGAATGTGTATTCGCCAACTACACTGAGGATATGTAAAAGCCTGAATCTGATCTAGAACATTCCCTGAACGATTCAAACAGTGGTGAAAGCCAAAAGGAGATTTACACAATACTAACAAATAATAAATATTAGATCTTGATTTGTAGCATCAAAACAGTAACAATGCGGTTCCATAACGAGAATCTACATAACTAAGTATACGTGAAATATGTGCAAGTCAAATTTAGGTCTCGGCTTGAAAGTCAAAAGTTCAAAGCACTGTTACCCTTTGGCTTATCTAATAAAAGTCTCCTTGCTTCCACATCCTAGTTTTAGGTTAAATAACACAGCAGTTCACTAGTTTTGTTTCGTTTTACCGAAGTTTCCTGAAACTTCTGTAGTGAATAAAACGGAACCTGTCACTAGGAGACCCATTTTAAGCACCCTTTCCCCCAGTCCCACAGAGCATAGAACATACACTGCCAAACAGGTTTTTTTAATAAAAAAAAATTGTTTTTACAGAAAGAAATAAAAAACATAAGTTATATATTGCCTTACTATGCCATGTGAGCAGTGACTAGTCCATTCGTCCCCTGGGAGTGGCTAAAGAGGAGCAGTTTACCCCCAACCCTTCGGACATTGCTCCTCCATGTGTAGTTTTCACATTTATAAAACTGACCCTCACCCGGCATATCTACGACCCCTGCCTTGTCCCCCATGCAGACGTCGTCAATCGATGATCCACCCGTTGTCATCAACTCTCGCTAACCATGTCAGGCATTCTCGCACTTGCACGGTCAGCATCCTGCAAATTGTGCCGCTGGACATGCGCAGATGAAGCCGAGCAGGCCGCATGGTCTCCGGATTCATCTGCGCATGCGCTACTCAATGCCTAGCATAGAGGTGTTTATAATTTAGAACTTGATTCTAGAACTGAAGTGTACCTGTAGCTCATCGGTGTACTTACCTGTCCCCTCCATTTCAGCACTAGCAGCCAACTATAAGCTCCACTAGCTGCCATTTTGCTGTTTTTATTGGTGAGGACAATCAACAGCCTCAATGGCAACCTTTTCCCAAATGGCACATCACTGCTGAGGCCAGTCAGTTACCCATCGATGGTTTAGAGGATGCCACTAATGATTGAAAGCTGTCGTAAAAGCTTCCCGGGTGGTTCATTATAAGACAGTAACTTAATGGAAGCTACAAAATTAATTTCTGAGCCACTGCTACAGTAACAGACGGCTCAGGAAAAACCCCTTCAACATTGAAGACAGATTTTGGAATAGTTACAGGAAGCGGACTTACTGGATTTTTTGTGTTACTTATAGGGTACCTACCACTGATCGTAGAAGATTAACACTAACCTCCCGGTCCCACGTGCTGGATTCATATTTTCTTCTTAGCTGGATCAGCCACAATTTTTAAGAAAATTTATTTTATATGATACTAGGCTAAGGGGAGCAGAAGAGCCCTTTGCTGTGCCACCAGGATTTACCGTAATTTATTCACATCTTAGATCCTTCGTTGTCTCTACAGAACTTGTAGAGAGCTGTAACAACATGGATGGATGAGTCAGTGACGTCACCGTCTCTCTGCAAACTCTGTATGGAAGACATTGAAGGACCAGGGGGTGCAGCCTAATTTAAATATCAGACAACAATTTTCTTAAAAAATATGACCGTCCCTGCTAAGAAGAAAATAGTATTCCATCACAGCGGGACAGGATGGGGAGATGGGTACCGATCATCCACCATCAGTAAATCTCATGGTCCTTTAATATTTATACTAAAACGTTTTCTGTCTCACATTCTCCAAAACCATATCCTTCATAAAAATTTTTTTTCTAATTTTAGGATGACAAGGTGGTTTATGCCGCGGTGAAACCTTCAGCGTCTACAGGAGCAAAAAAACCTCAAGTGTCCAAGGAGCCGGAGATTGTATATGGCAATGTCAAAAAACATTGACATCTCTTCATATATTGTAGTGTAGGAGACATTGCCATAAGTTTTACCAAATTATTGCATCCCCCTCAGCTACTGACGAAGAAAAGAGATGGAAACTTTTTATTTATTATTTTTATAGCGCTTCTATTTGTTTTTCACGAAATTTGATTCAATAGACTAAGCGATGAAGGAAGACCATCACTGGCACCAGGTTTTTTCTCTTCTTTCCATCCTTATATTTGAGGTTTTCTTCTCTAGACCTTACTGTTCCCGAGCTATAGGTGATGTGAGTTTTGGCATCCAGTGTGATAAGTAATATGAGACTCTCTAGTGCAGTGATGGCGAACCTTTTAGAGACAGAGTGCCCAACCTACAACCAAAATCCACCTACAACCAAAGTGCCAACAAGTCTCAATCGTATTTGCGTCCTGAGGACGCCAATACAATAGAAAGAGGATGTAAATCTTGTGTACAATTTTTTTTTAATTTTGCCATATTTTGATACTAATAACATTTTCATACTACAGTATACAGGGCTGTGTATTGTGTTATTTTTTGTGGTACGATATGATGTTTTTATTGCTAGCATTTTGCGGACTGTACAATCTTATGTTCACTGTTGTATCCCAATTTCTTGCAAAATGGCAAAAAAGATGCACTAATGGTTTGTGCTTTTTTTCTGTTCCTAAAAAGGTTTAAAGGAAATCTACCTTCAAAATCCTTCATGATAAACCTGGGACATTACTCATGTAACTGTTGTAATCTCCTCATATTTGTTATCCATGGCCCCTTCCTCCTAAAAGAAACTTTAAAAATTATACTAATGAGCCAGAAGGACTGTGTGTGTGTGTGACCAGAGCCCCTCCATGCTGTAGCTTCACTGGCTGTTACAATGTGCAGGAGCACTTCCCCCCCCCACCCATTGTCTTGTAAGATTACAGCAGGCATAGGGAGTGGAGAGTGTTGAGGAAGCAGGTGGGAGGGGAAGCAGTGTAACAGCCTGTGAAACTACATCCAGAAGGATGTGATGAACCCCCACTCTTGAGTTCAATCATGGGGTACACTTTCTTTAGGGAGTCCTCACAATTTAGCCCTTAAAGGACACCTGTCATCAGGTCTGTGTCACTTGTCCTGTCACCTCTACCTGTTGGAGCAGCTCACAAGGATCCCATCCCAGCCTTTATCTAGTTATTTCATACATTATTCATTGTAAAATCATCTATTAATAAGAGTGAACTAACTCAAAGTCTTGACAGCGCACAACAAGCCTCGCTACCATCCACTACAAGCCTCGCTTCCATCCACGACAAGCCTCACTTCCATCCACGACAAGCCTCACTTCCATCCACAATGAGGATATTGCACTATAGGAGCGCCCCTTCTCCATTCTCTTCCAGATCCCTTTACTGAAAGGTCCACAGCAGAGCCCCCTGTACAGAAATGTCACATGACTGGACAACAATGTCACATGACTGGATGACAACATCATATGACTGGATGACAACATCACATGACTGGAGGACAATGTAACATGACTGGATGACAACGTCACATGACTGGAGGACAATGTCACATGACTGGACAACATGACTGTCACATGACTGGACTTTGTTGACCAGTCATGTGACAACAAATGAGCCTCCATTCCATCCATAACAAGCCTCCATTCCATCCACAGAAGAAAGAAGTATATTGTTCACCGCATCAATGTCCTTGCCCGCTCTTTATTAGCGCACATCAAGCGCCAAGAGTGAAGTTAGATTAGACAGTACC
Organism: Engystomops pustulosus; assembly: GCA_019512145.1. Classification (NCBI taxonomy): domain Eukaryota; kingdom Metazoa; phylum Chordata; class Amphibia; order Anura; family Leptodactylidae; genus Engystomops; species Engystomops pustulosus. The sequence goes on along the minus strand of CM033644.1, from coordinate 328,533 downwards.
TTTCTTGATGGAAAAAGGTGTGCTCGTATTCCACGCTCTCACTCAGCTTTCTTCCGGTCTTGCTGGACGAAATCTGTATTTTTATGTAAAAGATTAGGTCCAAATTATTGTATAGTTTTATTATTGATTAGAATTCTGTGCACTGTAATAACAAAACATTAAGCTCCCAATAAGAACCCATCCACCAGAAGGGGGAACAAGGTCTTGTGTCCTTCATGGCTGCTTCTTGACTGGTTTCTCTTATTTTTGTACCGAATTTCAATAAAACAAACTCACTATCCATACCCCTTAACGACCTGGCCCTTTTTTGTTTTTATTTTTTGTTTTTTTTTGGCTTCAAGAATCTGTAACTTTTGCATTTTTCCATGTACAGAACTCATTAAGGCTTGTTTTCTGCCTAACAAATTATACTTCCTAGTGTCAATATTTTATATTCCATTCCGTGTACTAGTAACCGGGAAAAAAAAATTCCAAATATGGTGAAATTGACAAAAAAAACATGTTTGAGCCATTTTCTTGTGAGCTCTGTTTTTATGGATTTCCATGTGCGCTCCAAATGACACCTCCCTTTTATTCTCTGGTTCTCTATGATTAAGGGGGATATCCAATTTATAAAGGTTTAAGTATACTTAAAATTTAAATCTTGTGTACATTTTTTTTTTTTTAATTTTGACATATTCTGACACTAAGTGCTGTGTATTGTAATATTCTTTGTGCTACATTATGATGTTTTTATTGATAGCCTTTTGGGGACTGTACAATCTTATGTTCAATTTCAATGGCTTATGTGGGTTTCTAGACAGGCTTAAAGGGAACCCACCACCACGATTCTCCCTATAACGGTAGAACGGGTGGTAGGTGGATGAATGGGACGTGAGGATAGCCCTTTTTAGAGCTTATCCTCACGTCCCGGCTATCTTTGAGAAAACTTTGTAGCGCTGATATGTACATTTTCTTAAGCGACTGCTGGGGCGTGGAGTAGCCGGAAATGAGGCTACACGTCGCGGCTACTCCACGCTCCAGTAGCCTCTTTAATCCTCCTACCATTTCATCTCCGTCAAAGTACGTGCCCCTGTTCTGAGAACCCGGCATCCTGCGGCATTCTGCGCATGCGCAGTAGCTCCGGCCTTGGAGCTATGGCCGGTACACGCCGAAGATGAAATGGTAGGAGGAGAAAAGAGGCGTGGAGTAGCCGCGACGTGTAGCCTCATGTCCAGCTACTCCACGCCCCAGTAGCCGCTTAAGAAAATTTACATATCAGCGCAACAAAGTTTTCTAAAAGATAGCCGGGACGTGAGGATAAGCTCTAAAAAGGGCTATCCTCATGTCCCATTCATCCACCTACCACCCCTTTTACCTTTATAGGTAGAATCATGGTGGTAGGTTCCGTTTAAAGGAAATCTACCTTCAAAATCCATCACGATAAACGAGGGACCTTACTTATAGATCTAGGCACTGTAACTGTTTTAATCTCCTCATATTTGTTATCCATGGCCCCTTCCTCCTAAAAGAAACTAAAAAAACTGTAAAAATTATACTAATGAGCCAGAAGGACTCTGTGTGCGTTACCAGAGCCCCCACCATTGTGGTGAGAGATTACAGCACGCATAGAAAATGGGAAGTGTTGAGGAAGCAGGTGGGAGGGGAAGCAGTGTAACAGCCTGTGAAACTGCATCAAGAAGGATGTGATGAACCCCCACCCCCGAGTTCAATCAAGGGTACACATACTTTAGGAAGTCCTCACAATTTAGCCCTTAAGCTCAGCCCATTTAGACAAAATGGCATCTTTATGCTACTCCCGAGCGCTCAGCACACACTTAGTAAAACCACTGCCACCACCCATGATTTCTCTTAAGCTAAGAAGGTCGTAGGCCCCTCAACCACACAGACAATGCATAGAACATGCAGTCACTGCGTAGGCTATGCTATAGGATTTAGATTCTCTAAGGCTACAAGCAAAAGCTTATTAAGGTTAACACTTTAATATACATGAAGGTACAAAACACTCGTAAAGCATAAACTTATCAGAAAATAAGGTTACAAACAATAAATATACAATACATACAAACAGTTACAAATATAAAAAGGGAATAAAAATGAATAAAGTAACTACCGGAATAGCTTCAGTTATTGGTGCCGTTGAGGTTTAGCAGAAGTTTCGGGCAGCCTATCCATGTGCAATGAATTCCCAAAAGACTGACAAAGGGGTTCTCCTGAATTCAGTCATTTAAACCCAGTGGGTTTTTGGCCCCACCCCCTGACTGTGATGTCACTGTGAGAGGGAGGTCCGCAGAGGGGTAATATTGACATTAAAATGTCTTATCTTCACATGATACGACCTCTTAATTCTGGTTCTGTAATTCTCCACTGGAAGGACCTTTGGAAAGAAGTTTGTCTTTTTATGCTTTTGTCCATGTATTTACATTATGTCCATTGCTTTCACTATGCCAGTAATACCTGCTGGTAAAGGGTTAAAAGTTCTCACCAAAACTTATCTGCCACTGAGACCATGTACCTTAATTAAGGCAGTTTTTTCTGATATGCAAATTAGTAGAAATGAGTCAACTTCTGAAGAGAATAGTCAAATTTTCTCCTGGCTGCCATTGAACCACGTCTCTTTCTTTTGACTGACAGCTCAGTGTCTCTTCAAATCTCAGCGTGAGTAGACAGGAAGTCCTCTCTCTTTCCACTTCCTGTCTTTACCAGAATGCTCTCCCTCTCACTTGCATGGTGAATTTAGCAGTGAGCACTGTGTAGCAAACTTCAGATCTCCAGACCTTTTCATGTACCCCATGGTGAGTGGGGCCAAGTGGAAGGTGGAGCCAGGTGGTGGTAGTTGATGGTAACAACATAAACAAAGCGTGAGAAAGTTTAGGGGAAGATCTTAATGGTGCGATGAGGCAGATTTGAGCTGGAATGCATGCACTGCTAATTTCAACAAAAGTGGAAGGTTTATTGTGCCTGTTCTTGATGACTGGTTCCCTTTAAGTAATCTTGATTGAAAAGATTTCATAACAATCATCCAGACTTAAGTAATCCCGACAAATTTGAGTCCCCATATCAGTTTGGGTCCACTGATATTCTTCAGTTCTTACCTGCTTCAACCAGTCCATAACATTGGTTAGAGTGGTTGCTCTATATGTCCACTTCCATACGTTACTTGTTAACCGTTGAATAAATATCTTGATGTGCACCAGTAGGCTTGACAGTTGAGTAGATATCTTGAGATGCACCAGTAGGCTTGACAGTTGAGTAGATATCTTGAGGAGCACCAGTAGGCTTGACAGAAGCATACACAACCTGGTGGTCATTGGCTGGCTTACCAACATTGCTTCCACTGCTTTTGTTCTGCTGCAAGTTGGCCACATTTAAATGTGCGTAGAGAACTCCTCCACAATCCTGCAATAAGAAGGGAAGGAATGATGAACAATTTGAGATTTTCTGTAATGAATGGAGCGACCGGTTTAGCATGACCCCTGCTGCACCATTCATTCTCAATGGAGATATTTGAGAGCTCGTCAATGGTGTGATGGAGTGCATGCTCAAACACTCCATTCATGATGATGAGAACATTCTTGTGATTGGTGGAGTCTGCAGCCATTAAATCATTCCTGGTCTGTGGATAACATGCTGATAGGCAGGGGTCTGACCGCTGGGAAACATAATGGGATCACAAGAATGGACAGTAAGGATAATTAAGAACATCTTGAGATCACTGTTGGTCTTAGCCGTTAGAGGCCACCAATCTGCATGTTATCCTCTATCCACAGGAGAGGGAACAACATTTTATCATGGAAAAATCCCTGTAATCAGGGCATCAAGAGAAGACCTTCTGCCCATCGTAGATAAAATATTGTTGATGGATCTCATGGAAAGTCTTAAAGACTTTGTCAACAAAATTGTATTTTGTTAGGCCCAAAGAGTGAGAAGGACACATCTCTAGAGAACCTTTTAAACATATGTGGACATCCTATAGAAGAGCAACATTAAGAGACACTTATCCACACAGTGTGATCTCACCTCTTGAGCCATTGGAGGAGCACCAGACGGGTCTCTTGATATTTGACCTAGAGGATAATAGAAATATAAAATATAATATTTGCAGAATGTAAAGAAGGAACCTCTCACTACTGATCTAAGGTCAAGCTTACCGATTCCTGGAGAATGCTGGTCAGTTAATGCAATATCTGAGGTCAAGTCATTGATATCGTCCCTTAAAAAATAGGAAGAAGCATATAAGCATTCACAGTTAATGTAAGAAAAATGTGGGCTTTTTTTCTGAAAATCATAGCTAATTCACAAGTTTTGGGTCAGGAGATGATCTGGATTATACATTGTAGTCAATGGTTGTCCGATATCCAACTACTGTCATAGCCGGAGCTCAGGATGCTACTTTTTTTACTGCAGATCTTTGTATCCTAACTTTTTTAGGGAAGCCAACAAATTTAGCCCAGAAACTGATATAACCTTAGTAAGTACTTACCTCCTGATATGTTTTTGACAAATAACACCTACAAAAGAATTAGAATAAAATATTAAAATTTTCAAAAAGTAAAAATGATAATACTTCTATTTCCTGACTCGGATTTGTCCAGAGGACAACCATTTTGTAGATTAGGTGAGATGATAAGATGCCGGGTGAAAACAATGGGGTCTTTTGGAGACACCATATTGTGGAAGGGGTAAAACCATGTGGCACCCCACTTCATGTTCCCTGGATGCAAGAAGGTAGATTGTTTTGGTGGTTCCTTCTTGTGGGACATTGGTGGTTTTCCATTCCTGTTGTTTTTTTCATGCAGACATTTTGGAAGGGAGACGTTACTCCTGTGATCTGCTGTATCCTCATCCAACGACAGTAGGAATTTCTGCTTCTGGTAAATTTTTGGTTATTATCTGATGAGGAGAGAGGGTCTATGGAGGCCCTGAGTATTGAAACTCGATCTATACAATATTATAGACCTATTCTTTGAGTATGTTTCCAATTTTGTTATCTTGTTAAATTCCTATGAAGATAAATCTTGAGTTGACATCTGTATAGACCAGTAGCATCTGCTAAGCCCCGATTTCTTTTGTGTATTTATAGTTCTAATATCTGGGTTTTTTTGTAAATTGTATCTGCACTTGGTGGAGCCATAACATCAACTTACCTTTTTTCTTTAGGTAGAAGAGGATGACGACAACACATAGACTAATGACCACCACGAGGACGACAGTGATGACATAGATCCACGTGTTATTATTAGGTTCATCATCTGGAATTAAAACATAATGAGACTGTGGACATTGACAAAAAATACCATAAGATGACTACACAATCTGGGTTGTAGTAAAAATGATGTCACCCGCCTTAGTCTAATAGAAGAGGTCCGGTCTAAAAAGTTTACAGAACACTCTGCACTTCCATTAAGACTTCATTTCGAAGTTTCTACTTCTTCTCTACTACCAATCACATGGTGTCCCAGGATAGAATCACATGACTAGTCAGAGCCACTTTTGTGCTAGATGCCCTGTGATAATCTTCCCCCCCTATTGTATATTCCATAGACTTAAATACCGAAAAAGTGTCACCAGAGGCAGATTCACACTGCTGCTTGTGATGTGGAAGATCTCCCGGGGAGCGGGGCAGGTTGGGAGTTCCAGCATTATGACTCATGGCTGGGCCAAGAGTGTAAGTGGTCATGGGGCCACTTTGGTCGATGGGGGGCATTTATCCGCATTGTAGAAAGGAAGAATGGTCCAGCACTCCAGTGCCAGGATAAAATTCCTCATATTTTTATTATGTCCATTAAAGCATGGCAATGATACAAAGCACCACAACCAACGCGTTTTGGCAAGAACTGTCGACATTTTCCACAATGCTGTGTCTCTGATCTCTGGATTGGCTGACGTGCACACAAACTGAGTTTCAGGCAGTCGGATGAGCAGATCTTACTTTTCTTTTTATTAATTTATCAGCTTTGCTCTATAAGCCCCCTCTACGCCATGTGAGTGTGAAGGGGCACGCAGGAAGCGAGACCAGCACCATAGCGGTCCGGAGGGGGTATTCTGAGCAAAACAACTCCTCGCTATATCCAAATTTGCATGCTGGAGCCTCCGGATGTTTCCGGCGGCACTAGAGAGGCGGGGCTTCAGAGCACTGGCATACGACATATCTCCCCCAGTGTCTCCAATCCGTTTGGTAATGTATGATGAAACCTCAGCACTCTGGTACTGATGTAAACATCCAGAGGCTCTGGCTCTCTGATGTATCTAGCAGCAGCTGAACTGGCGTACAATTCTATGCTGGGCAGGGAGTTCAGCTATTGCTGCCGCCTGTTTAGCCCTGAATAGTCGCAGGCAATAACTAGTGCACAGGTGGAAGTATACTGTGGGAGACATAAACATAAAAGGGAAAGGGGTGCAGGACATGCCTGTCCACCACTGCTCGGTTCTAAGAGAAACTTTCAATCGCCCTTTTCATGTTTGTGATGGGTACCAGCCATAGGTCAACCAGTAATTTTGAACTTAGGGGGCATCTACCACTGGTGTGTGCCCCCTCTGGCAGGATCTGCTCTTTATTAGGCTTCCATGCCCTTGTTTTTAAGAAAAAAAAGGCTTTAAAATATATGCAAATTAGCCTAAGGGGCTCCAGGCCCCATTCACATCTAAGGAGCCTAGAGCCTCTCATACTCATGTGCATAATTTTAAAATCCTTCGTTTTGCAAAAACCAAGGCATTAGACTCTAAAAGAAGAGCAGATCATGCCAGAGGGGGCGCACACCAGTATTTCAGTGTGCTTGGTTTACACTCCCTCATCCTGGTGGTAAATTTCCTTTAAAGGGAACCTATAACTAGCCTTTACCTCTGTATACCCTCAGCTCCCGCAGATCAGGTATGACATGTCCTTTCTAGAATTCCATCTTTAATGTAAAATGTCCCCCGTTTACCTATAAAAAGTCATCTCCAAAGTCATGTGACAATGATCAGAGAAGAGTTAGATCGGCATGAAATTATTTTTTTTTTTTTACTTTTTATGTGTTAAGTTCTGTAGATGACAGAACCACAGGCCTGGTGCAGTCTAACAGAGGAGATTCTTATCTTTAATATGACACCAAAAACATGTGACATAACAGGTAAACGGGTGAGATTTCACATAAAAGAGGGAATTCTAGAGAGGGAATTTCATTCTTGACCTGATGGGGGTGCTAGTTTTGTAGGGTAAAATCTGGTGACATGTTCCCTCTAATTTCCTGTTGATGATATTACTGGGACATCCCTTTAAAAGTTTAGGTTTTCAATAAATTTGAGGATTTTTTTGTACCACGGGAATCTATGACATTATAGTAAATGTGTTATAGACACGGAATCAAACAGATGATAATTTATTCCCAACCATAACAAGTGACAAATAAATCAAGGGGTGTCCTTGGACTTACCTCTAGAACTTGGACTTAGCATTAGTTTGGTCCCATTTCCACACCGAATAGTTGAGTCGATTATGTTATTTCCCGTACAGAACTTGAGCAGCACAAAGCAGTAATATGTTGTATTATCCACAATGTTCGCCCCCTTTATATGTAGATCGGCCGGTCCTCTCAGCTCTGTTCTTCCTCTGTAGCTGGAATGAACCATCTCTGGGAAGGGGTGATAGGCGTAGATACCACTTGGGCTGCCCACTCTCCAGAAAACCTCAGTCCACAGAGGGTCAGTGTCGTATGGGGGTCTGTATGAGCAGCTGAGGGTGGCAGAGCCGTCTGTGGTGGGCGAGGTCAACTCTGGTTGCTGGACTTCAAATGCAGAATTCTGTGATGTATCTAATAGAAAATATTTGTATGAAAATTTGTTGTAATTTTTATCAACTTTTCTAGCGATGTTTTTACGTCCCTGAGGATGTTGGAGACATTTCCTAATATTATACATCTTCTCAGTAGACAGTTGTGTATCCCACTGGGTGATGGAATTGCATAGCAGATACTGAGTATTAGACCACCAACAAATAAAGTTGTGGTTGTCATTGGATCAGTTTCCTTCTTTCCGTAAATTTGCTGTTGGGAACAATCGTTCTTATGAGCATTTTTACAGCCAATTGTTTCCTTGTGTAAATCAGTCATTACTCAGGGATCAATACACCCCAAGGGGTCATGCACGTGACCGTCAGGGGGTTGTATGTACGGTCCCAAGCCTATGTCACGCGGGCTCGGTATGGTGAGAGCAACAAGCCATACAACAAAACATAGAGCCTGCTCTATCTATGGCCGTATCGACTAATTTTTTTGAGCCCCTTCAGGAGTAAACACCCCTTTAATTTGTATGCTTAGCTATCCTAAGTAAACAACGGATTGTGGGCTATAATTTCCCTTTCTCAATTTGAAAAAATCAAATAAAAGAACATAAATGTAGCACCAGTATACACAAATAAAATGAATGAGGAAGTAGCCAATGGCTAGAGTGAATAACGTAATGTTATTGTATAATTATTGTATTATTGTATACTACAAGAAACTTACTGTTAAAATAGCTACTTACTGAATAGTGAATAAATACATAAATAAGTAGACAATATATCAAGGACAATACATAGGGAAGATTGAGAAAGAATGGGAAAAAATAATAAAATATATGTAGTCCCAAAGGGTTAATAATTTATAATAATGAGGAATGTATTTACAAATAAACTGTAAGTTCATGAAGGAATCACATAATTGGTGTAATGAATGACTGGAGAGACACTTACCTGATGCTCGGGTTCAGAAAGAACTATACCCAAGGTGATCAGTTTGGTTTGATAAAGATTAGGAGGGTGGAGCGGTTCTGTGCTCATTCTGTGAGGCGGCGCATTCGCTGTGGTGTTGATCCAACAGTTTAATTGTGGTCTAGTGCGGGCATCTGAATGCAAAGAGCTCGGAGCGCATGCGCGCTGGGAGGGTACCCATCGGTTTCCAGACGATGTTTGCAAACATGTATTGAGGGGTATGGACATGGGGGAAATCGGTGTAAATGCATGTTTGACAGTGCAATTCTATACTCAGGGAGGCAAATGAGTGTGTCGCGGGAATTATATATATATAAATATGAAATGGGATTGGGGTGAATATATATAATCAGGACTCTCACTGCCAATCACTGTGTGTGGGTGGAGTAATCAGGACTCTCACTGCAAATCACTGTGTGTGGGTGGAGTAATCAGGACTCTGATTGTTGGTCACTGTGAGTAGGCGGGGTAATCAGGACTCTCACTGTCAATCACTTTATGTGGGTGGAGTAATCAGGACTCTCACTGTCAATCTCTGTCTATGGGCGGAGTAATCAGGACTCTCATTACCAAGTACTGTTTATAGTTGGGGCAATCGGGACTCTCACTGTATGTGGGTTGAGTAATCACGACTCTTATTACCAAGCAGTGTTTGTATCAGGTTATGCATTACCAATCACTATGTGAGAGTGCTTATCATGAATCTCATGAAGCGTTCTTTAAAGATTTCCTCAGGAAATTCTTCTCCGACCATATTCATCTGTGACAGAGATCAGCCTCCTTGCCTACATCTTATGCTTTTCTCAGGGCATCAAAATCTTTATTAATATGGTTTTTTAACGTTATAAATTTAATGTTTACAGCTAAAAAGGACATTCCTGGTGACAGGTTTCCTTTAAAGGAAACTTTAAATTTATTATGAATTAAAACCAGAGAATTTGATGCCCTGAGAAAAGCATAGCCCCCGTGACTCGCTGGATTGTGCCGGCTTTTATAAAGCGCTGAAAGACAAAAGTATTTTAATACTCCTTGGCGCAGATTTATGAGAAGTGTTGGAGGTAAAACTGTTCTAGTGGCCCATGACAACCAATCAGAGCTCAGCTCTAATATTAGCTGTAGGGAAATGAAAGCTGAGCTCTGATTGGTTGCCATGTGTAACTAGAGCAGTTCTGCTCACAGACACTCCTGATCAATCTCCCCCTATCATTGGAGAGGCTTTTGGAACCTGTCACCAGCTCAAAATTACCTTCCTGATCACAGGTTCCCTTTAATAATTTTCTCTATAGATATCACAAACTGTATTTTCTTTTACATTTTCGACTACCTTTTACCAGGTAAGTGAAAAATATTTTACCTCTTTTTTTTTTACCAAATTTTTACATGTAATGAAAACCTAAACTGATAATCTTACCAACGACTACCAGCTGGGTGGCATGTATGGGTGTCGCCGTGTTGTCTCTCCTTACACGTGTCCTCACGCTGCAGCAGTAATACTTGTTGTCCTCTGATGTCACTTTGTTTATTATTAATGACACATTCCGAGGAAAATCCATCATTGACCATCGTCTTATAATCTGTAATCGATTATTGTGATTCCATGTCACAGAATTCTCTTTATCATCCGCACACAGATCGCTGCTCCCCATGGTCCAGGTGACTTCTTCTATAAGATCGGGGTCTTTATAGTGAACGTCACATGGTATAGTGACATCTTCTCCGATAATAGCGGAAACCACATCCGCCTGATGTACGGAAAATTCATCTGCGGTGATAAGGAACACAAGTGAAGATCAGGGGGATGAAAATGAAGAAACTAGAGAATAAGTTGGCAAGGAACCATACTAGAGAGCCTTGGGTCTCAAGACGTTAGTAAGGATTCTGCTAATCAATATAATGGTACGTGCTATTACAGTCAGAAGCGGGAACCGACTCACGAACCAGAAGCAGCGGCTGTAGCCGGATATCACAGCTGAAACCGAACTCTAAGGCTATATTCACACTGCCGTTGCCCGCCCGTACCGTACCGTAGCGGGCAACGGCAATGTACGGGGAGAGGAGGAGGAGGTGAGCGCAGCTCACCCCCGCCCCTCTCCATAGCAACCTATGGCGCACGGCGCCGTATTACGGGAAAAGATAGGACAGGTCCTATCTTTTTCCCGGGTACGGAACGGTACGGTGCCGCACGTGTGCGCCCATAGGAGTGTATGGGGGACGTATATCGGCCGTATATACGTCGGCCGTATATACGTCCCCCATACGTTCGTGTGAATATAGCCTAACACCCGCGATTGGAGCCAGCTCAGATCACATGTGTTAACCCCTTACATGCCACGGTCAAGGATGAGGGTAACCGGTGGCGCTTACCCGGTATGCCGAGTGCCCGAGGTTGCTTGATGTTTTCCGCAGTAAGACCCCTACCAGGTCTGGCTGTATACTGTCTGGCATGCATCTGAATACCAGACAGTTTACACTGTACTGCAAAACATTAGACTTGGACTTAAACAGTAAAACCGTAAACAAAATAAAAAAATATAATATATAATATAAAATAAATAAGTAAAATATAAGCCCCTAAAATGTCACGTTCCAATAAAAACACTTAATAAAGTATAAAAAACACAAAAACACAATAAAAACGCCTCGTATTTGCTGTTGTTTCGTCTGTAAAGATCTGTATGATAAAACCGTGAGAGCAAAAAAAATGAAAAATGTTCAAAGAAAGAGATTTTTTAATTAATATCCTTCCAAAATGCTGTAAAAAGCTACAAAAAAGCCACGTGCTCCAAAATAGGACTGCTAAAAAGAACAGCTCTTCTTGCAAAAAATAAGCCCTTAACCAGATTTTTCAGCCGAAAATTAAAAACGTTATAACTCGGTCATGCAAAAAATAACAAGATTTTTTCCAAATTAGATTTTATTTAGTAAAATTGGGAAAAAATAAAAAATGAATGAGGTGTTTCCCTAATCGAGGCGACCCATATAATAATAACAACATATCACTTATGGTATGCTGAACAGCCAAAAAATAAACAAAAACTCTTACCAAAATTGATGATTTCTATTTCCTCCACCAATGAAGAGTTAATAAAATCTTATCAATTAGATGGCCCAAAATTATGTACCATAAAAGTTCATCTCATGTGGCAAAAAAAAAAAAGCTCCTATATACCCACATTAAAAAAAAATTTTGCGAAATGAGCCGACGTTTGCATTGCTACCATTTTGAGGTCTGTGCGACATTTTGATCATTTTTTATTCCATTTTTTATGTGATGTAAAAAGGTGTAAAAGTCGCATTTCGGACATTTGGGCGCCATTTCCCGCCTCGGAGGTCACCGCCGGCCGTAACCGCTTTTATATTTTGATAGATCGGGCATTTTGGGACGCGGCGATACCTAATGTGTCTGTGATTTTTACTGTTTATTATGTTTTATATCAGTTCTAGGGAAAGGGGGGTGATTTGAATTTTTAATATTTTATAAATTTTTTTTATTTTTTAAACTTTTTTACTTCTTTTTTTCACTATTTCTTAGACCATCTAGGGTACATTAACCCTAGATGTTGAGAGAGAGTTCTGTAACATCATGCAGCACTTTCATGTGAACAGGTTGATGTCATCTTTATCCAGTAGCATTAACACTTACCCCATGCATGTATCTGATCACATGAAATCACAGCAGCCTCCATGGAGGATTGGGAGGAGTTGAAGTCCATGGAGACTGCAGTGATTTCATGTGATCAGATACATGCATGGGCTAGGTGTTAATGTAACTAGGTAAAGAATCTTTGATGACATCACCCTGGTCATATGACATGAAGTGCTGAATAGTTAGGTGAGGCATAAGAAGGAGTAGATGGGAGGGGCAGGCTGAGCAGGACACACACACCCTGATCCCAGGAAGGATAACATAAAGTTGATTTTTATTGGGATGTTGTGTAAACAATTTTTAGCTAAAACAATGGTCTCATTTAGTTAGTAGAGTGCTATGGTAATCCTTCAATAACTGCATTTTTGGAAAATCTGGTGACAGGGTTCCCTTTGAAGCTATTCACTTTTCAAATGAAATGTTTTAGATGCACTTTGCACCAGGAAGCAGTAACAAAAACACGGATGAGGTGATACTTTTACCCCATCAAGAATACATAAAATATTCCATTCCACTTCCCCGTTTTGTTTGAGGGAATGAAGCGATAGGGGAGCACACGTTATGGTTACTCCTAGTGATTCAACCTGAAAATATATCTCTGGTATTTTGAAGTATTGCTGTATGATTAATGCAAATGCTTTTATTTTATATGCTTGCTAAATGTGCTGAAACTAAGATGATGCCAGAGTATGGATGAAGGTTGATCACAGTTTACTCCTCTGCACCGAGGAATGTTAGACTCCGTGGGCTGATATTTTACATACGCCACCAGTGATTTACAGATACTGCCTATTCCAGGCAAAGAGATGCCTTTTGCTTCTGTGATGCCCATGTGATAATTTACTAACCAATGGACTATGGACATTACTTCTTTATCTTTAACTAACCAAGCCCAGGTCCTGCCCCACTGAAAGTCTCTGTATAATCCTTTGTGACGTAAATAAAGCATCTCACATCTGCCTCACCTTGCATGGCATCAGGTCTCCACCGAGATTGAGATCTTTTACCATGCTCCTGTCCTGGTGTAATTTCCTTGAGCTCACCCTGTTGTATAAACAGGGGTAAAACCTCACAGTATCATAATTACCATAACACATGCTAATACCAAACTGTCTCCTCCCACAACTTTTTTAGCTAATAGCTATCAAGCAATTCCCAACTAAATACAGGATTGGGATTTTCGCATCTCATCATCGCTACTAAATTGGTGCTCATCAGACACTGGGAAGGGAACTTATGCCCAGCTATTGAGGAGTTAGTCAATCTGATAAACTCTGTGTGTACAGTATGTAATAATAATATTAATATATGTAAGTTAGACTGATTATAGTTTGTTAAGCTTCAATAACGCTGTTGGAAAAAAAAATGATATGCCTCCAGTGCTTGTGCATTGTTGCAAGTACTCACAGAGGCTGGTTATGAATATTTTGGGTACAGGCACTGAACTGAGAACAAATATTATGCAAATGAGGTAGATCAGGAGGACAAATCAGGTGGTGGGATTGGAACTTGGTTGGCAAACAGAAGGAGGAGCTGTGAGTCTGCGCCTCCCCTGCAGGGTGATACAGATAGAAGAAGTAGGAGGAGCTATGAGTCTGCTCCCCCTTCACCCTCCAGGGTGATACAGATAGAAGAAGTAGGAGGAGCTATGAGTCTGCCCCCCCTTCACCCTGCAGTGTGATAGAGATAGAAGAAGTAGGAGGAGCCATGAGTCTGCCCCCCCTCACCATGCAGTGTGATACAGATAGAAGAAGTAGGAGGAGCTATGAGTCTGCCCTCCTCACCCTGCAGTGGGATACAGATAGAAGAAGTAGGAGGAGCTATGAGTCAGCTCCCGCTTCACCCTGCAGGGTGATACAGATAGAAGAAGTAGGAGGAGCTATGATTCTGCTCCCCCTTCACCCTGCAGGGTGATACAGATAGAAGAAGTAGGAGGAGCTATGAGTCTGCTCCCCCTTCACCCTGCAGGGTGATACAGATAGAAGATATAGGAGGAGCTATGAGTCTGCTCCTCCCACAGGGTAACAGTGATCTAAGAATAAATATATCAGTAAATAATTCACCTTTATACAGCATGTAAGTGCCATGACGATTCTGCCATCCTTCGGGTTTAGATCCTCCATGTATTTCTACTCTACAGCAGAACATGGGGCGATCCGTCCTCCTCAGATCTCTGATTGTGATGGTGGCTGATCCATCTTCTATATGATTTCCCACCGGTGAGATTCTCCCTGTATAGTTACTATGTGTCCAGTCTCCTGTGTGGTTATATATGAAATCACCACCTCCACAACGATCCGGCAATCCTCGTCTCCAGGACACTCGCACCTCTCCAGATTTCTCCTTTGGACATGTGAAGTTACACGTCAGAGTCACGGAGCCCTTCAGCGCTACGTGGACAGACCCGCGCTGCTCCGTACAGTATGTCTCATCTTTTCCATCACAGCCTCCTCCTGTAGAGACAAACACCTCAGTATCATGTCATGTGATTCCCATTACCCTTGTATTATCCTGGAGCACATGAGGAAGGCGACAATATGGTAATAATTCAAAAATATCACATTGTTCAATTATCATTTAAGCTGCAGAAATACAGTTAAATAAAATATTCGAAGATATTCGGTTTTTTTATTTGCCTATCTTCCAAAAAAACTTCAAAAAATTGCCACATGCATGCGTCAATATGGAACCAATAAAGAGTAAAGCTTACCCTGCAAAAAGCAAGCCCTATGTAGTTCTCCAAATTGCTTTCGTTTTGACTTCCAAAACATTTGTTCCTCATCTGGTACAGATTCGGGGAGAGTGAAAGAGATTGAAAACATTTATTCCCTAGTCCTTACTAGTTTATTAAAATTTGATAACCTCAACCTTAAATGAAAAATATTAGAAATCTCTTTTGCATTCTTTGCGTCACCAAATTTTACCCCATTACTCCCAACCTCCTTAGGACGGGTATGAAATGTCCTTTCTAGACTTCCCTCTACGTGAAATGTCACTGTTTACCCACAAAAAAAAAATCTAGTCCATAGTCATGTGACAATGAGCTGAGAAAATTCACTTTTTGCCACAAAAATAGCGAAACTGTGTCCTAACAGACCACCAATAATCATGTACTCGTACCTTTGTAGATCAAAACATACAATAATCTTTATTCAAATCATATACACATAAAATTTATGACTCATATTTATTTAAACTTTGAACCTGTACCTTGCATCCTGCCTGATTCGGAAACCCTGAAGCCAAACCTGTTCCAGAACCCTGATCTGGGAGCCAGAACCTTCACTCTGAAGCCTTCTTTAGAGCCTGTACCCTAATCCTGAGCTTGTACCCCAATCCTGTCCCCTGATATGTCTACATATTAAAAAACTTCAACGGTTTTGTTTGAGCCTTATAAAATCCACAACATGGTCACAGACTGACGCGTTTCAAGCTCTTAGTCACACAGCAGGACCTGCTGTAACGTGTCAGCCTCCGACCATATTTTGGAATTTATAACGCTCCAAGTTTTAATCTGAAGAAACGCTGGAGGATTTCCTTATTTGGTCCCTGGATCTCTACACTTCTTCGATGAGTCTTTCTAGTCATGTGTTGCAGCCTACTTCTCGTCTTCTACCTACCTGTACGTAATCGTTGCTAGGTGTGATTTGGTCTAAACTGATGGAGATGTCTATCTGACAGCAGAGTGTACATTACGATATCCCAGGGGTCCGGAGCTAGGACTGGAGTTCTGGAAAACTAGGACTGGAAGTCTGTACAACAGGCTTAATAACCCCCCACCACCACCACCACCACCAATGAGATCTGAACCATAAAAGAGTCTCTGACAATAACAAACCAATATAATAGTATAACATAAAATAGTGAAACACTTAATAAAAGCTTATTTAAATATTGGGGGTTCAACTCTCTATCAGTTCGTCTGGAGGCACTGACTGAATGATGGACTGAAGGTCTATAAAAAAAATATGCTCCACAGAGCTGATCTTGAGGGTACCGGACTCATCAGGCAGCACATAGGGCTACTGATGGAGCGGAGCGTCATTTCAGATGTCCTTATCCTTGACTCTATAGCACCTGGAAACATACTATTGGTACCAGATTCAAGGCAGTCTGAGCTACAGACCAGGAGATACGGGCAATAGAACATATCGTTTCGAGCTAAAGATAGAAATGCAAGATATAATACCAAAATGTCAATTTTATAAGTAAACTGGAAAGTTTAACATACACCCTAACCACCCTAATCAGAAGGGGCTACTAGTTTGATGGGGTAAAATCTAGTGAAAGATTAAGGACATGTCCATTTTAAGACTATCCCAGCATGAACATTTTGCAATATGGTGAGAAGTATGTGCCAAGTGTACAATGTTTAGGCCACACGTCCCCTAGAGTCTGAACTGTTCAATGAGAAGCTCCAAAAATGGATGAGTTCCTTATCCACATGTGAACAAAACAATCTGAAAAAGGTTCTAATCTTGATTAGAAGTTATTTTGTGATCTTTAGAAAACTAGTGGAGCCAGATCCAAGAGCCCTAGAAAGTCCTACTAGTGAGTATTATAAATAGGGAAGAAGAAGGAACCGGACATAACAAATAAACTCTCAGACAAAGGGAGGATCTCACCAGTCAAGGAATCCAACAAGTCCAAATAGACATGACACAATATACTTCAGAAATCAAGAAAAATTACCCCAAAGTGACTCAATTTCCAGGTAGTTCATCATAATGGGGCAGATTTACTTACCCGGTCCATTCGCGATCCAGCGGCGCATTCTCTGCGGTGGATTTGGGTCCGGCCGGGATTCACTAAGGTAGTTCCTCCGACGTCCACCAGGTGGCGCTGCTGCGCTGAAATCCGCTGAAATGCACTCAAGTACGAATCCGTCGGGTTTTCGTTCGGCCACGCCCCCCGATTTTCGTTGCGTGCATGCCAGCGCCGATGCGCCGAAATCCGATCGTGTGCGCCAAAATCCCGAGGCAATTCAGGGGAAGTCTGCGCAAGTCTGTGTGATTTCATAAATGGAAAATTAAGGTAAAACTTAAAGGGGTTGTCCAGAATTAAGCATTATACATATAGGATACAGGGTTGGTTGGAATTTCATGGAGCTTGTGCCACTAATCTTCTTTGCTCTTTGCCAAACCCCTGAATGGTTGAAGGATCAGCCAAACTGCTAAATGTGATTGTGTTATTTGTACAGTATTTAAACATTATGGGCCCCTGTTTTGCCCAGGGCCCAGTTTTGCCTAAAACCAAGCCTGACTTCCTCTAATCCCCTACTGTTTAATTGTTGTTTGTCGCATGGGCAATAAAAACACCTTATTTACTAAGGTTCGCGCTGCACACTTTCGTTGGACTGTTCACCAAATTCCGGGATTTAGGGGCGTGCCATCAGACGATCTGACTGATTCGGACTGAGCGCGGGATTTAACTTTCAAATTGTGTCGCGAACCCAAGCACTTACATGCATCAGGAAGAAGAAGGTGAACTCCGGGGACCTGAGCGGGGAAGCGACACATGCAGGATATCGGGCGCACGATCTTAGTGAATCGTGGCAGAGGGCCTTATTGTCGGACAATGCACTTTTGGTGAACTCCAGCGGCAACATAAGTTAATGGGGCACATTTACTAAGGGTCCGCAGCCGCGAATCCGTCGGGTTTTTCCCGAATATTTCCTCTTTGCGCTGTATTTCACGGAATTGTGGCGCACGCAATCGATTTTTGGCGCAATCGCGCAGACTTTCGCGCGACAGAAGTCAGGGGGCGTGGCCACCGGACAACCCGAAGGATTCGGAAAAACCGCAGAATTTAAAAAGCCATTTGTGTCGCAAGATCAAGCACTCACATACACCAGAAAAAAGCAGGTGAACTCCGGCGGACCTCGGCGCAGCAGCGACACCTGGTGAATATCGGCGCATGGACCTTAGTGAATCCCAGCAGAACCCGAATCAGCGTCGGAGAACCCGCCGCTGGATCGCGACTGGACCGGGTAAGTAAATGTGCCCCAATGTGCCCCTGTTAGCAACAGAAATACCTTGAGCATGCGCAGTAGGAATACTGTGAACATGCGCAAAAGAAATACTGTAAGCAATAGGAATGCCTTCAGCATGCGCAGTAGGAAAGCTGTGAGCATGAGCAGAAGGAACACCATGAGGGATGGTTTTTACGGGGAATCCGAATCCCTCATTACTTTTCCAAAGACAACCTACTAAAGCACTTTATTATCCGCGCTCATAACTGTTAGGATCTGAACGGGTGTCTTTTCTGGTCCATTCTCTACCTCTGTGCTATGTGGCCTGATTGGCCTGATATATTGGATATATTGACCTGACCTCTCTTTTTATTGCTGAGTTTCTAGGTCTCAGCTGTGGTCATTTGTATTGTCCTATCAGGAGTGTCCGGGCTCCATGCAAGCCTGGTTTTGTCATTCAGTATTTGCTGGGTATTGTTGTATCTGCAGCTTCACCCGCAGGCAAGGACGAGCTCCGCCATAGAGTAATGGACAGTTTCCCTTCCCTGTTACCTGAGTTGTTGCTGCTCTCCCTACACAGTGTTCTGCTTCCTTGTAAACCCTGAAGCGACAAGGTAAGCTGCCTGGACATGGGGACATTTTGACTTTACAACCTTCACTAAGGCCAGGGAAAATAAAACAAAATTATTATCAAAGGAGCTGTGTAACAACCTTAAAAGAGTTCTGAACACAGATATAATTGCTAAATTTGGCTTCAACTTCCTATTCCAAAAATAAATACTATCAGATAATACGGTTGTCCCCAATTGAATCAAATTAGAAAACTGCCTGTATCAAAGGACATTAAAACACAAAACTTTATTGAGAATTGTTAAAAGCACTCGGGCTAAAGTGCTATGTAGCCAAAGGCCCAGGACAAACAAATTATAATCACAGGCTAAAGGGGATCCAAACGAACATCTCAGGGGTCTGGTGTGTATATAACTTGAGTATTGCTTTATTGTAGTCCGGTTATCCACATCACACACACATTCCCCCTTTTTTTCCTTTTTTTTCAGTTGTAGCTGTATTAGATGAGGTCATCACCCCTATTGAAAAATACTATCTTGTCCCTTATGTAGCATATTTGCTCTACATGCTCGCAAAGAGAACGCATGAGTATTCACACCAATCAGTCATAACACCTAACGCGTTTTCCCGCTAGTATGTTACTTAGCAGCGGCTCATCAGAGGTGTAATCATTCACTCAAAGATAATGCGGTGGATTCGGGTCCGGCCGGGATTCACTAAGGTAGTTCCTCCGCCGTCCATCAGGTGGCGCTGCTGCGCTGAAGTTCCCCGGAGGCGCGCTGGAATGCCCTGAAATTCACCGGCCTATACCTTGTGAAGGTAAGTGTAATTTTCGCAACACATTTTTTGTCTTAAATGCGGCGGTTTTTCCGAATCCGTCGGGTTTTCGTTCGGCCACGCCCCCCGATTTACGTCGCGTGCATGCCAGTGCCGATCGCGTGCGCCAAAATCCCGGGGCAATTCAGGTACAATCGGCGCAAATCGGAAATATTCAGGTAACACGTCGGGAAAACGTGAATCGGGCCCTAAGTAAATGAGCCCCAATGGGTCACTATCTCAGCTGGTATGGTCTGGTGAGCCACCGTTCATGTGCATCATGAACGCCGGCATTGGTACTTCCTATTCCAAGATTTTCCCAGAGCTTTTTAAAAACTGCATAACATTCACAATTACTATAGGCAAGACCAATAGTCTAAGGGGTTGACAAAAATGGAGGCTCCATATATTTCTATTTAGTACTCATAAGGCCTCCCAATGGAGACCGCCAATGATACACAAGAGCTACATATCTAAAGAAACTACATTGGTGGCACCGCAGTGGGGTCTCCTGGTACCCCATCACATGAAAATTTGCTCCTTAATAAATTAATTGCTAGAATAAATAAATACTCCATGTGTTCTCAATTCCAAAAAATGTGGGTCGCACCTAAAATAATCACCGTAGATCCATAGCATTTAAGACTATAATGAGACAACAGGAAGAGAGTTCTGATGCTGCGTTAGGGGGACTATGCCAATGGCATAAAAGTTACTTAGATTGCCAAAAGCTACACACGCAGTCCCCAGGTTACATACAAGAGAGGTTCTGTAGGCTTGTTCCATAGACACGCAATGGAATGGCAGCGCACATGTGTGACTAGCCTATCCCTTCTTTTGGGAGTCAATGGGGTACAACAGACCCCTGTCCTAGTGATCCGTGGAGATAACATCACTTAGACCCCCATCGATCAGCAAGTTAGCCCCTATCTTGTGGGGCTGTGACCGATCTACCAGCACAGCGCCGTTTTATTGATGTGCATTCTGGGACTCGATTACAACGCGGAGACTGAACACAACAATGTAAAGGCAGTATGTTATTTTGGGCAGGTGAGAGTTTTCATCACATTTTGCCTCCTCCGCAGAAGAAGATAAGTTATTACCATAAGGAGAAGCTTCATATCCAGTACAGACGGTCCCCTACTTAAGGACACCCAAATTACTGAAGACCCCTAGTTACAGACGGACCCCTCTTCCCACTGTGACCTCAGGTGACCTCTCTGGATGTTACTATAGTCCCAGACTACAATGATCAGCTGTAAGGTGTCTGTAATGAAGCTTTTATTGATAATCCTTGGTCCCATTACAGCAAAAATTTAGAAAGTCCAATGGGACAAAAAACATTTTTTTTCTGGAGCTACCATTATAAAATATACAGTTCCAACTTAGATACAAATTCAACTTAAGTACAAACCCATCTTGTACGTAACCTGGGGATTGTCTGTACCTCGGTCTTTTACCTTACGGGAATTAACATTTTCTGATTGTCATCTGACATTTCCAGGGGTTGTGGACCTGGCATAAGAAATGAACAGTGGATACTGGAGAATGGATTATAATACAAGTGGTTTGGGTGGTAGCTCGTGGCCAAAGCCATTTAACGGGCATATAGCCACCCAAACCACCCACCCACCATATATTAGACTGAGAAGGACCTTCACACAAGAGATCCTTGTACATCTGTTCCTCCTCTCAATACACAAATGTACAAAAAACTGCAGATTGAAAGCAGCAGAAGGGACGCATCCGCCATTCCCAAGGGGCTGATTCTAGTACCAGACGTAGAACGTGATTCCAGACTTGTGGGGGCCCATGGTGGACTTAAGCAGCCCCTGTGGAGAACATGGTATCCTTTTATGATATGATTTCAGGGATGTAACTGTTAGTTGTTGTCCAACCGTTATCGACCAGGAACCTTACATTAATCGGGAGGAAAAAAATTGGGGGGGAAAAAATCACCCAAAACTCCCCTATGAGTATGAGCCACATGCAATTTTGTTGATTCTTTGTTACATTTGTTTTATCCAAAGACAGGAATGCGTTAACAAAGCAGAAGCTATTTAAAGGAACAACTTTAACTTCTCCTTCCTGCTGAATCCTCTTCAGCCTTTGATTCAAAAACATCATCAAAATCTGCACCCAAAAAAATCCAATTTTGCCCCCAACTTAAGGCTAGAAATATAGATGGGGTTTTGTTGCTTTTTTCATTTAGATGTGTGGCTTTGGCTTTCGGCAAGAAAAAAAAATAGAAAAAACAGAAAAATAAAAATTACACCTAATCATAAAAAAATGAAAGATCCTAAAAGTGGTTAAAATTAAAAAAGGTCAAAAATTTTTTTATGAATCCTCACATAATTGCTTAGCTTTCTTATTTGAGAGACATAAAGACCTATTACCCCAAATTTTCTACTGATCTAAAAATGAGAGCCCCCGGAGCAGACGATGGCAATATTGATCGTCTCTCATCTAAGGTTTTTATCTAGATAACTTTGTTTGACAGAGAAAAACGTTAAATAAACATTAAACAGCAAAACACCATGTCACATCGACTATTCCTCATCTGAAAGGACCTCAGTTATATCTGGATACTTGATGTACTGGACGACAGCCTGGACATCTGGATAAGGTCCTACAAGGACTCAGTTTTGGAGTAATACAGATTGATTGTTTCCATAAGTTTATAGATAACATTGAACTTCAGGTCAGATAAACCAAAAACAAAAATCTACATAAAAGATGTCAACTGCCTGAAAGCCTCTTCAAAACAGGTGGTGACACAACACATAGGACAATCAACCCAAAGAACTGACCTTGGAAGATGAAGACCAGCAGAAGAAGACGAGCGGCTTCCATGACTGAAATCTCCTTATTGATTGCTGTCTTTCATTCTTCCTACAAATCGCGAATTTGAGAAAACGCAAGTCATTTCCTTTATCTCAACATTTGTGGTCGAGAGTTCTGCTAAAGAGTTCTGCTTTTCTGAAGCCTAGAGATGTGCGGGCGCTGGCTAGTTATGTTTTTACTTTTTTGCTGGTTTTTAGTAAACATTAGTCTATGGGCCTCATGGTTGGCTCTATGGGGAAGGGGAGGGGTTATCACAAATCTGACGGGTCTCATGTACCGACAGTCCCCGGGTTACATACCTGGTTCATGTAGGTTTGTTCATAAGTTGAATTTGTATGTAAGTTGGAACTGTATATTTTATAATTGTAACCCTAGACAAAAACTTTTTGGTCCCTGTGACAATTGGATTTTAAAAATGTTGGCTCGTCATAAGAACCAGGATTAACACTAAATCTTAATTGCAGACTCCTTTGACAACTGTTATAGCTGGTTATTGTAGCCTGAGGCTAAAGTACAGTAAATTACCAACATCCAGGGGTCCGTTTGTAACTAGGGGTCGTCCATAAGTCGGGTGTCTTTAAGAAGAGACCGCCTATACTTAAAAAAAGCATTTCTATAATTTTTTCATTTTGTTATATATGGATGAGGGCTCTTTATACATAATAAAGATGATATATTCCCCTCTCACCCCACTCCCGTACTATTGCAGAGCCGTTAGAGCCAGGTCTCTGTTTGTATACAGTGGCTGGCAATACTGTCCTGACCACCTCCTATTTGCAACAGCATTAGTTTTTGGCTGTAGAAGAAAAACGGCTATGGTCAAGATGGCACTGGTGGCATCTGTATACAAACTGAGGCTGCCAATGATGGCCCTGCCACTTAATGGGAGGGGAGAGAGATGTAAGTATATGCTCTTTATTATTTTTACAGCGCCCTTAGTTATATATAAAACAATTGAATACCTGGACAACCCCCTTAAAGTGAACCTGTCACCAGGAGTGTCACTTTTAGCTGGTGACAGGTTCTAATAGTCTCTGCTACGCTGATCCTTAAAATGTCTTTGCCAGCATTCTGAATCATTTCAGTAGTTTATAATAGTTAATTCGCATTACCTGCCTCCCTACCAGCATTGTGCGCTGAGTCCTGGGAGAGGGGCTGCTGCAGCCCCTCCCTCCTCTGCCTGCTCAATGCAAATGACAGGAAGTGGGGAAGGAGCATCAGGGCCCCTTGGATTTTTGTTACAACATGGATATTTTAACTTTAGATCCTTGCGGGTACTGTTACATTTTACATTATTGTTTGTTTTTAGAATAGGTTAAAAGTCAGAGAAACAAGGCGAGATCAAGTACAGAAAAACAGGTGACATGTGTTATCTTATCAGGAACTAACACTGTGGAACCCATAAGTTCTACCTAATGTGCTGGAGAGTGACTTGGAGCAGAAGACATGGCTAAGAGTTTCTTAAGCTGAATCTCAAATTAAAAAGTGAAGCACAGTACCCATGTCCAGGGAAAGGTGTGCAATGGACGGCAACGGACAGGAAGCACTACCTACCACATCCAAAGCTACTTCATCAATCAGGATTTTGTACAAATTTTCTCTATACAGCCAATCGCTGCTACGTTTGAAGGAAAATGAGACGATTATTAAGGCCACCACTACAGTTCCTTCAGCCTTCACCCAGCCTTACGGCATCACTGTATACATGTTATAAAAAAATTCCATGAGCTGAAATTCTAAGAATTCATGCAATCCTTTTTGTAAAAATCAAGCGAAAGGGGAATTAAAAAGTTTGTTAAATAGAAGAATGTAAGTATCTGTGCAGTATGTTAAGGAAGGAAGTAAAATCAGGAACGTAAAAGGCATCACTCGGGGCATCTGAATATGGTCTCTACTTCAAGGTTCTCCATTTTGGGCTTCACACTTATTAGGTGGCTATGCTTTTTTAGCATTAGCTTCTCTTTGGGTAATCTACAGGAATTTTAGCAGCATTTTAAACAAAGTCTGAAAAACAAACAGGAATTAATGCCCCGACTTATGTGGCTTAAGGGGGCACTATTTCTTTTTATGGGAAGCAGAAATATTATAGTCACTACAATGCACCTTTCCGGGAGGCCCACACAAGGCTGTACATAAGGAATCCATGGGGGTGAGGGGTGCTGTATCTGATGCATCCATAGGGGGTGGGGGCTTTATATAAAATACCCATGAGGGGGCAGTTTGGTATGATAAACTAGGGAATATTTTAGTGAACAGGAGGTTTTAGTTAGGAGGTTTAGAATTTTTAATGCTGCCATGTGAGTTCACTGCAATGGGGTCCACTGAGGAGCTGTCGCACAGGAGCCTAATGAAACCTGGAGCTTACCCTGCTCCCCGATTTCATTATATTTGGTGTTCCCCCCTATTATGGAGTCCTTCCCCATTACTTTATATATGGTGCTTCCCCCAGAACTTTACTTATAGTGCCCCCCCCATTTCTTTACATATGATTGTTCTCTTCACCCAATTATTAGTTTACACAGTGTACAACTTCCCACACAAAGTTGTTCTGTCCGTGAATTGTTGCTGTAAAAAAATAATAATTGGACATATTGGGGCACATTTACTTACCCGGTCCTGTTGCGGTCCAGCGGTGCGTTCTCCATCGAGGATTCGGGTCTTCCGGCGATTCACTAAGGTAATGTGCCCGATGTCCACCAGGTGTTGCTGCTGCGCTGAAGTCCGTCGGAGTTCACCTGAGTTCACCATCCTCTTCCTGGTGCAGGTAAGCGCGTGTCAAGCGTCACTTTTTTTTAAAAAAAATTCTGTGGTTTTTCCAAATCCGTTGGGTTTTCTCCCGGATTTTCGTCGCGTGAATTGCGCCACAATCCGATCGCGTGCACCAAAATCCTGGGGCAATTCAGGGAAAAACGGCGCAAATTGGAAGAATACAGGAAACTCGACGAAAATGTGTGAATCGGACCCTTATTAAATGACCCCCATTATTTTGGACTTGTTGGATGGAAATTTCAGTAAATTGCAGCCATCAAGGAAGTCCTGACCCGGCTGATAGGAGTTGTATGGATCAATGGCTACCTAAGAGCTCCTAACATCACACAAAGACAGACCACCAGGAGAGGTGATGCTTTGTACTCCAATAAGACAAGCATTGGCCATACTTTCATTGTCCACCATTCAGACACTGGTTGTGCCAGTTCCAGAGGATACCATACAGAACCCGAGGCACAGGCCCTTTAGTTCCGCCTGAGAAGGTCCACTATAATATTGAGTGGGTGGTACAACTTTACTCATCACAGCCTTAGGCATAAGGTATTTATCACATTATTGTTGGGTTGTGGAGTTTAGAAATGACTGTTTCTCAGACTCTGGAGGCGTCGACGAGTGTCAGAGAATTTCACAAAAATTAAAAATAAAAAACAGAAGGAAATGTTGTCACAAATTCTCACTTCATTTGTCGTGAAGCAAGAAATACATGAGGTTCAGATGATGAGTAGGACGCTGGCCTTGATAAGGTTCTACATACTAATCATGAATATCATAGACTTTCATCACCTCACACATTGGGCTATTTCTGTCTCCAGATACATATCGTTTTTTCTTAAACATCTGCAGGGTTGGTTTCTGTTTCCTCTACACAAAAACAAATCAGAGGAAACATTAGGAAAGTAATTATTCTAAAAAGGAAAAATAGCAGGCACAGAACCATTGAGGAGATGCTCACATGTATGTGTCCACCATTGACCTAAAGGCCTTCTCCAAGATTAAAAAAAAAGGTCTTGTTAAGCTCTAAACATTTTTAAGAGTTTCTACAAAAGGTCCAGACTATGGGGCACATTTGCTTATCCAGTCCAGTCGTGATCCCGCGACGCGTTGTCCGACGCTGATTCGGGTCTGCCGGGATTCACTAAGGTCATGCGCCCGATATCCAACTGGTGTCGCTGCTGCGCCAAGGTTAGCCGGAGTTCACCTTCTTCTTCCCGGTGCATATAAGTGCTGGTCTTGAAACACAAATTCTTTTTTAAATTCAGTTTTTTTTCCGAATCCGTCGGTTATCCAATGGCCACGCCCCCTGATTTCTGTCACATGAAAACCGGCGCCGATGCGCCACAATCCGATCGCGCGCCAAAATCCCGGGGCAATTCGGAGCAGATCGGAAATATTCGGGAAACCCAAAGAAAGTGCGGCGTTCGAACCCTAAGTACATGAGCCCCTATGTTTTCTACAAGGATTTGTTGAGGCTTCGAGAAGGTTTTTGACAAGGTTTTGATGATGTTTTAACAAAGTTTTAAAGAGGTTTTAACAATTATTTGACCAAATTTCACAAGTTTTTTGTCAGAACCCTCTGGTGGAGATTTATTATGACTTCTCATGCAGTTTTTTGGCAGAGGAGACATGAAAATCTCCCCATCGCCACCAGTTTTCCTGCTTTTCTGACCCGCATGCCAGTAAGATTCATTAACGGGACTTTGGCTATTAGTCTATCTGCCAAATCTAAAGGCAGTGTCTTATGCTGCGGGGGTTGTATGTGACAGTTGCTTGAAAAGTCACAAAATACCATCAAAAGATGCAGAACATAGACCAGGGTGGGGACTGGCGTCAATTTGGCATCATTTTAACTCTTAACCCACATGTGACGTACTATTATGTCACATGCTGGCTGTGGGTGTATGGAGAGGGCTCATGTGCTGAGCCCTCTCCATACAAGGTGAGTGTTTGTTGTATATTGCGGCAAACACCACCGGTAACACCCGCGGTTGGTTCTGGCACCGATCGTGGGTGTTTACCCTGTAAATTTAATATGGCAGTATACGGTAGGATCAATCAGACAACATAGGGTTAAAGTACCCTCATACAGTTCTTTACATGGAAAAATTTCGCCACTGCTTCCCTGAGAGTTCTCCCTCCTCCTCCTTTTACACATCGGAGGGAATGATCTGTGAGAAATAAACTTATCACTGATTGGCTAGGACTTGGCTGGCAACCAGTTCAGCTAACTAGTGTTGAGTAGTAAAGGGGGATAAGGTGTCACCCTGCATGCAGAACAGTTATTGAAAAGAATGCTCTTGAGTTTTTATTCCACCATAGTGACCATGCAACGTTTCACCTTATCAATAAAGGCATTTTCAAGCATTCAGAGTGAACAACTGAGTGGTTTATATAGAGGGTGAGCTAATCACCACAACATGTGTGCATAAGTGACATCATAATTACTTCCATAAAAACAGAGTTTCCGTGAATTTAAAATATTAAAAGTGAACCAATATAACGACATACATGTATCCGTATGTCATGCAATTGTGTGTGATTATACAAAGCCATCAAATACAGTTAAATACAAGCACAAATAAGGAAGACACGTACTGGCTATGCGTCTCCATGGTGATGATGACTCCTCCTGGTGTGCATTTGTGGGAATCAAGTCCAGTTTTGGAGTCTCAGCAGTAAAGTGTGATAGTGCAGAATTTAAAAGCCGATTTGAACACACAGACGTATGTCCTAATGACCAAACAAAACATACATTGCATATTATATATTAAATCAAATACCGCTCGGACATTTATGTATAAACTCATGCGTATGGACATGCGCATAAAAGTCCTAGTATTAGATATCGCCATCTTGAGTAGTGGAATCTTTGCCCCTACTCGAAAAGAAAAAGAAAAAGCTGACTCGGGTTTAACGGGACGGGGACGATCCACACGGGACTCAGCGGAGAACGCCGAGGAGCGGTCCATCAATGAGGAGGTATTGTCATCACACACGATCTCTCATTGCCCAATGGCCAAGAAGTACGTGTTCAGTCCCATCCGGAATCATTCTTTCTCCTCATGTGGCCACAACTTCAGCGCAGTATTACACTCCGGAGTTCACCGTATCCAGGAAGGTCCCAAATCCATGTCCCTTAATCCATCTCGAGAAAGCACTATGGTATAAAGATAACAAAAGGCGAATTACTATATATCGTATTGTTCCACTTATAAATACAGATTATGTGTCAACTTCAGTGTGTTCAATATTACACATATTAGTCTGTCAATTTCGTACCAGGACTGGTATGTCACTAAACGGGGATTGTGTGTAGTGATCCAAGGTATGGTATCCCTATTTATAAGTGGAACAATACGATATATAGTAATTCGCCTTTTGTTCTCTTTATACCATAGTGCTTTCTCGAGATGGATTAAGGGACATGGATTTGGGACCTTCCTTGATACGGTGAACTCCCGAGTGTAATATTGCGCTGAAGTTGTGGCCACATGAGGAGAAAGAATGATTCCGGATGGGACTGAACACGTACTTCTTGGCCATTGGGCAATGAGAGATCGTGTGTGATGACAATATGTGAGAAATAAACTTATCACTGATTGGCTAGGACTTGGCTGGCAACTAGTTCAGCCAACTAGTGTTGAGTAGTAAAGGGGGATAAGGTGTCACCCTGCATGCAGAACAGTTATTGAAAAGAATGCTCTATGCAGAACAAAATAGAGTATGGTTGGACGGGCACTCTCTCTCAATGAGCCACTGTCACGCCTTGCATAATGGCGCTGCTGCTGCGTATCACTCCCAGATACAGTCAACTTTGAGCTGTAAGCAGACTTTCAGAAATTGCTGATTGGACCCACCTTATTAGTAAAATGGTGGGGGCCCTGGGGCACATGCCCCTGAATCCCTCCATATAATCCGGCCCTGAATTAACATGTTTGTTCCCTTTTTTTCGCGCTGTGGTTTTGCACAGCTGCTTGAAAAAGCTCTTCCCCGGTTTGCATACACATCGTGGTTGTTAAAATGAGACTTCTGTCTACAGTTTTCCACAAGGGTTTTGGTGCAAAAACATATCAAAATCTTTGTAAAAAATCTAACTGAATTCCCTTTTACACTATTGTCATTGTAAAATGGAGTATAAATCTGAAAGGTGAAGATGTGGTTGATGGTTTATTTATACATGAGATTGTGGAACATGAGACCTCCAGAAAGGTGTCTACTGAGCAAAAAGAAAAGTTCTTGTAAATTAGGCTCCACAAATGTGACATAAGGGACACTGATAAAGACTTCACTGCATGACATTTTCTGGCACCTCAGAGGTGCTAAGAGCAGAATATCTGATTTGAAGTCGTAGTTTCTTCTTTAAGATAGGGCGTTTGGGAACTAAGAAGTTGACGTAGATCTACAGATCTTGAAGAAAGATCATGTAAAGCTATCGCTAACGATGTAAACTTCCCAGAAAGCCCTGAATGATAAAAGTAAACTACAAGACTTTACTAGAATAGGGTGCTTACACCTTGGATCAGATACCAAAGGACACTTCCATAGATTTTGTGGAGTCCATAGGGGGATTCATCACTAATTCTACACCAATTTTCTGGCATAGAAGCGGTGAAAGAATTGCAAATTTTTGTGCAGGGCAAGAATTTGCCAATAGGTAGCGACTAAGCCACCTCCACGCCGTGTGGTCATGGAGGGGTGCGGCGGCCAGCGTAATTTAGAAAAATC
The DNA here is from genome assembly GCA_019512145.1 of Engystomops pustulosus. Classification (NCBI taxonomy): domain Eukaryota; kingdom Metazoa; phylum Chordata; class Amphibia; order Anura; family Leptodactylidae; genus Engystomops; species Engystomops pustulosus. The sequence continues at coordinate 298,464 of CM033644.1, read as the reverse complement.
TGCTGGTTTCTATGCAAAACTAAACCAGGTAGGATCAGGTGTAAATTTGCCTGGTGACCACAGCCTCTTGAGCCATCCGGCGGGACATGGGGGGGGGGGGTTCTCCATGGTCATGGCAGTTGTGGTAGCACATGAGGGAACTACACAATACCTATGGCTGATGAGGGTTAGATGCCCAGGTCCATAACTTGGCCCCATAAATATCTAGTTATGGTACTTTTAGAATTTTATAGGATTTTTTTGTACATTTTATGTGAACAATCATGACCGTACTGTGGCTGGAGAATTTATGAACTGATGGTGATGTCACTTTCCAATTTTGGGAGTTTGTCTGATTCTAAATGTAAAGGGATGAATAACTTACTGAGAATCAGAAATCAGAAATTCTCCTTCCTCTATCCAGGAAATGATTCTTAAAGTCGTGGTCAGTTACAGGAACCAGAAATATTCAGCGAGTGACTGTCTCAGCCATGCAGACGCTAGGACTCCTTCTGCTGATGTCCCTTCTTACAGGTCAGTCCTTGTCTGTGGTTGGGTGGGTTTAAGGAGGAGGCATCTTCATGTGAATGAGGTCAAGGAAATTTGATGCCTCATGGAAGGAAGTAATTACCCCATTTACCCCTCCTGCCCTATACAATGGCCCTGACTGTGTGTCCTGCACATCCGTGTAACTACACATCTCTGTGTCACATGTTATTTCATTATGTGATTTACTTTTATGTCTCTTATTGTCACAGATGTCATATGTATCAGGGTACAAGTCCAAAAAACACAAATTCAATTTATAGGCTACTTTAGATGCTGTGGAGTTCCCTGCATATGGTGTAAAGGAATGAACCAGAACCTTTTGTTTTTAGGAGGTACTTGCTCTCCTTAAAGGGAATCTATCAGCAGTTGTGACCATGTAAGGTGCAGCCAGTGTTATGTATTCTCCCTGGAGAGATGTGGAATCATAACTTTGTGCATGTTGTTTGTATCAGCAGGACTGTGAAATATAGTATAAATATAGTATATTCGTATATACTCGAGTATAAGCCGACCCAAGTATAAGCCGAGGCCCCTAATTTTATCACAAAAACCTGGGAAAACCTATTGACTCGAGTATAAGCCGAGGGTGGGAAATGCATAGGTCACAGCCTCCCTAGTATATAGCCTGCCAGACCCTGCCCCATAGTATATAGCCAGCACCTGCCCCCCAGAATATAGTGTGCCAGCCCATATCCCCCAGTATATAGCCAGCCCCCTGCCCCAGTATATAGCCAACCCCCTGCCCCAGTATATAGCCAGCAGCGGGAGAAGCCAGAAAGGTGAGTTTTGAACATTTTTTGTGCTGAAAAACTAGGCTTATACTCGAGTGTATATGGTAATATTCCAGGATTGTACTAAGGCCATGTCCTCACACTGCTGTGCTCTACGCTCTCTGCACTGAAATCTGTAATGATCTGTAATCATACCATTGTGCACGTTGTTAGAATTTGAGGGAATGTGAAATATAGTTTCATACTCCAGGATTGTAGCTTCTTCAAGGGCATTTTAATATCAATTAAATGGCAAAACTCCTGGTTCCACAGCCTCATCAGTGGAGAAAAGTTGCGACGTTAATTCATCCGTTAACATTGTGTTAGTGCAGGCATTTTGTTAACACAACGTTAGCGCATGCGTTAGCACATTAATCCCTTAACGATCTGCGCCGTAGCTCTACGGCGCAGAGGTATGGGGAATGTATGAAGATGGCTCACGGGCTGAGTCCTATTCATACAAGGTGGGGGGTTTTGCATATTGCAGAATAACCCTCCGTTGCCGCCGGCAAAGTCGCCGGCGGCATTTGTTACGATCGCCGCGCCCCCGAACGTCATTGGGGGGGCGGCGATCGGTTGCCATGGTAGCCTCGGGTCTTCGTTTGACCCGAAGCTATCTGGCTTCTGCAGATTCGTTACAATGAGCCAGTGGCTCATTGTAATGAATGTGCGGCACAAAATGCCATATGGACAATACAGAGATTTATACAGAAGTATTATACAGAAGTTATTGCAGTATATGGTAGCAGCGATCTGACCATCTAGGGTTAATGGTACCCTATAGGTCTAAGAAATAGTGGGAAAAAAAGAAATAAAAAAGTTTAAAAAAAAAAAAAATTATAAATATTAAAAATTCAATACACCACCCTTTCCCTAGAACGGATATAAACATATATAAACAGTAAAAATCACAGACATATTAGTATCGCCGCGTCCCAAAATGCCCCGATATATCAAATATAAAACGGTTAGGCCGAAATGCGACTTTTACACCTTTTTACACTCACATAAAAAATGGAATAAAAAATGATTCCATATGTCGAACAGACCTCAAAAGGGTAGCATGAAAACGTCGGCTCATTTCGCAAAAAAATGACCCTCCCCATCTCCGTGCACCAAAGTATGAAAAGTATTAGCGTCAGAGATGGCAAAAAAATTTTTTCTTTTTGTTACACATCGTTGAATTTTTGAAAATGTTTAAAACACAATAAAACACTAATATAAATTGGTATCACCCGCGATCGCACCGAACCAAAGAATAAAGTAGAGGTGTTTATTTGGAGCGAGAGTGAAAGTCGTAAAAACTGAGCCCACAAGAACGTGACGCACGTGCGGTTTTATTTTCAATTTTCCACATTTGGAATTTTTTTCAGCTTGCAGACATGGCATGTTTAAAATAAATAACATCTACGGGAAAGTAAAATTTGTTACAAAAAAAATAAGCCCTCACACAGGTCTTACACGTAAAAATGAAAAAGTTATGGATTTTTGAAGGTGGAGAGCGAGAATGAGCGAAAAAACCCTGCGTCCTTAAGGGGTTAATGGTCGTGTTTTGTAAACGTAAATGCTAATGGCAATGTAATTAGGCAAATCTCCTCTTCTCAGCTGATGTATTGCGTTTCAAAATGTATGCGTTAACACCGATCGTGAACACAGCCTAAGGGTGCTGTAATGTATGGCGCTATCGGGCCAAGTCCCGCCCCCCTCCGCTATCGGTGTGATAGTAAATGCAACACTAGTGCCACGTGTTACAGCACCCCAGGAATGCTGCTAGGCTAAAAGATACGGGCCCCCTTCCTTGAATCTTTTAACCTGTGACATAGATCAGTGGGACTCTTATAGAGGTGAGTACTATAGAGGAGAATGGAGACGTCAGCTGCTGTTGACTACAGTGTCAGGAGCAAGAGGCACAGTGTGATGACATCACTGAGTCTCGTCCTGGGCCAGCAGAGGAGAGGAGCAGGAAAGGAAGGCAGGTTAGTATTGTTTTTTTTTTTAAATTCACAGTGTTGGAAGTTGCTAAAGGGAAACCTTAATTTTTTCGGGTGACAAAGGGCGAGGGACATCAATTGATCTGTGGTGGTGGGGGCATCATTTGCAGGAGAGCTATGGGGACATTAATTTAATTTCTGTGTGGTGTGTGGATGACATCCATTTCTGGGGGCTCTGGGGTGGATTATTAATTTTTGGGGGGATGTGGATGACATCCATTACTCGGGGAGGGGAGAAATGCATTGCTCGGGAGCTAATGGGAACATTAATTTCTGGGGGGGGGGGTGCGCGAGCACATCAATTGCTTCGGGGGATTTGGAGGACACCAATTAGTGTAAAGGGCAGGGTGGGCAGATCCATTTTGAGAGGGTTGCAGATGACATCAATTGCTGGGAGATTGTGGGGGACATTAATTGCTTGGGGTTTTTTCTGGGCATTATATACTAGAGGGTTGTGGGGGACATTACATACTAGGTTCTTTTGGGACATAAACTACTGAAGTCTGTGCAGACATTACTTACTGGGGTCTATGGGGACATCACTTACTGGGGTCTATGGGGACATCATTTACTGGGGTCTATGTGGACATCACTTACTGGGGGCTATGGGGACATTATTTACTGGGGTCTGTTGGGACACTACAGGGGTCTATAGTGACATTACTTACTAGTGTCTATGGGGACATCACTTGCTGAGGTCTGTGGGGACATTACTTACTGCAGCCTGTGGAAACATCACTTACTGGGGTCTGTGGGGACATTACTTACTAGGGTCTACGGATACATCACTCACTGGGGTCTGTGGGGACATTACTTACTGGGATCTATGGGAAAATTACTTACTGGGGTCTATGGGGAAATTACTTACTGGGGTCTATGGGGACATCATTTACTGGGGTCTATGGGGACATCACTTACTGGGTTTAAGTTCTTTAGTTTCATAGTTTCTTACGGTTTGAAAAAGACACTTTCAAAAAGTACAACCAAGGAAGGGGAAGGATGGATGGGAAGGACTAGGGGAAACAATTATATAACATAATCATCAATGTTATTTAGGTGTAAAAAGGCATCTAGACCCTTCTGCATTTCACTCTCTGCTGTCCCTGGCTGTGACACCAGCACCGGAGCTCGGCTATTTCAACAGATTGACAGTTTCATAGTAAAGCCCTGCGCCCCCCGGTGATTAACCTTGATTCTCCAAAACGGAGACAGTGCCCTCGTCTTTTGATTTGATACTAATTGAAACAACTTACCACATATTTTTTGTATGGACCATTCATTAATCTATATAAATTAATCATGTCCCCTCGTAGTCGTCTCTTTCCAGACGAAATTAATTATCTAGTTGTTAATCTTCACTCATAACTGAGACCCTCCATACCCCTTATCATTTTTGTGGCTCTACGTTGTCCCTTCTCCAGATCCGGGCTTCCTTTAGGACCGGTTCCCAGAACTGGACAGCAAATTCCAGGTGTGCCGAACCAGTGCCTTGTATAGTGGTAATATACATTCCCATCACGAGAGGTCCATTCCACTTTGATACATCACAGATCCCTACTAGCTTTAGAGGCAGCTGATGAATTGTATGCTGTTATTCAATTTATGATCTACTAGTACCCCCAGGTCCTTCTAAACAAAGGGACTCTCCCAGATTACTCCACCAAGGACATATTTTGCCTTTGGATTATTGGCCCCCAGGTGCATAACCTTACATTTATCACATTAAACCTCATTTGCAAGTGGATGACCAACATTCAGTTTGTCCAAGTCACCCTGCAGCCTATGACTCCATAGACTGTATTACACTACACAGTTTGGTGTCATCTGCAAAAATAGACACAGTCTATGGGGAAATTACTTACTTTGGTCTATGGGGACATCACTTACTGGGGTCTATGGGGAAATTACTTACTGGGGTCTATAGGGACATCAATTACTGAAGTCTATGGAGATATTACTTACTAGGGTCTGTTGTGACTTACTGAGGTTTATGGGGACATTACTTACTGGGGTTCTTTGGGGACATCACTTACTGGGGTCTATGGGCACATTACTTAATGTAGTCTATGGGGACATCACTTACTGGGGTCTATGGGGACATCACTTACTGGGATCTATGGGGAAATCACTTACTGGGGTTCTGGTGAATACTTACTGGGTCTGTATTGTGACATACTGAGGTTTATGGGGACATACTACGGGGTTGCTTGGGGGAACATCACTTAACTGGGGTCTATGGCAACTACTTGAATGTAGTTATGGGGACATCACTTATGGGCTCTATGGGGACCATCCTATGGATCTATGGGGGACATCACTTACTGGTAGTCGGTTGTGTGGCATCACTTACTGGGGTCTATGGGGACATCACTTATGGAATTAAGGCGATATTAAGTTGGCCAGGTTTAAGGGAACATTATTAGGTGGGTGGCACCATGAGGAGTTGAAATGTAAGCTCTAGGGCCAGGATCGGGGCAGTGGCAAGTATGTGCGAGGGCCACAATGGGGGGACACTAGTAGTATTGTATACTATGCCAGATGAGCAGTTATATATGTGGTTCTTTTTGAAAGGGGTGAGGACAAATCAGGAAGCATAATGACCCAGTGCCACAAATTGCAGCTTATGAATGTGGATTGTGGATAACACTGTTAGGGGACCAAAGATGTAGGACACTGAAGAATGATAAGATGTCTGTGTGGTGAACTTACTTTGGAGGTAAGTGAGTTTATCGGGAATTCACATGACCCGCATACTGAGGTGTTTGCTCTACGAGGAGGCGTGATGGTAAAGATGAGACAGTTACGTGGCGGACGCAGCGCGGGTCTGTCTGGTAGAGGTGAAGGGCTCCAGTGATCTGACGTTGGTTGTAATCTCACATATCCAAAGGACCCAACCTGGAGAGAGGTGGGGATGTCCTGGAGACGGAGACGCGGGGCGTCGTTGTGGTATATGGTGAGTCAATAATATAACCACACAGGAGGCTGACACATCGGGACTATAGGGAGAATCTCACCGGTGGCGAAATCATATAGAAGATGGTCAGCACACCATCACAATCAGAGATCTGAGGAGGACGGTTCGCCCCAGTTTGCTGTCAGAGTAGAAATCATGGATGGATCTAAGACACATAGCAAGCTGCAGAATGTCATTGGCACTATACATGTGTTATAAAGGTGAATATTTACTGATATGTTTTTTATGAGCATCATGTTACCGCTGGTGGAGGAGCGACTCATAGACTTTGTGTCTGGTCATCCGCGGTGGAGGGTCAGACTCATAGCTCCTACTTCTGTCTGTATACCCTGGGGGGAGGGTCGGACTCATAGTTTCGTGATTTCTGTATCTACCCTGCGGGGAGGGGCAAGGTCATAGCTCTTCCTGACTTTTCTATCTTTATCACACGGAAGGTGAGCGGGCAGGATGCATAGACGCTATTCATGTTGTATCACACTCTGCGGGGGGGGGGGGTCAGATCAAGCTAACTCTTCTGTCTGGTATTCACCCATGCGAGGGGGAGGGTCAGACTCATAGCCTCCTAGTTGTTCTAACAACATGTGGGGGAGGTGTAAGGACTCATAGCTACTCCTTCGTCTGTACACCGTTGCAGGGGAGGGTCAGACTAATTAGCCCCTCATTCTGTCTGATCACCTGGGGGGGAGGGTCAGACTCGAGTCCTCTTCTGTCTGTATCACCCTGTGGGGGAGGGCACACTAATAGCTCCTCCTATGTCTGCTTCAACCTGAAGGCGGAAAGTGGCAGACTCATAGTATATCGTCTGTCTGTTGTTACTCTGTATTGGGAGAGACAGAATGACCTGGTTTCTGTTACTTGCAGATGGAATTTCTCCGTACACAGGCGGATGTGGTGTCCCGCTGTTACGGAGAAGAATCACATACCATGTGAGTCACTATATAGTCTCCGATCTATAGAAGAAGTCCCGTGGGACATGGGGAGCAGAGTGATCTGTGTGCGGATAATACAGAGAATCCCGGACATGGAATCCACAATAACTCGTACAGATTAAAGACGATGGTCAATATGGCGATTTCCTCAGAAGTGTCATTAATAATAAACAGAGTGACATCAGCAGGACCAACAAGTATTTTACGCCTGTGCAGCGTGATGACACGTGTAAGGAGGAGACAACACGGCGGGACACCCGTACATGCCACCACAGGTGGTAGTTGTTGGTGAGTGACGCCCCATGTATGTCGGCAGATTTATACACGAGCAGTCTGAAGTCAGAATATTCCAGTTGCCCATGGCAACCAATCACAGCTCAGCTATTTCATTAACAGTGCTTATGAATGATTTAAAGGGGAGCGTGATTGGTTGGCCATGGGCAACGGGAAATATGTTCTGACTTTCAGACTGCGTTGATAAATCTGCCTATGTGTCATAAGTGACAAAAACCCATAATTTTTACATACAGAAATGTTTTAGCAGATCTCACTATTGGCGTAGCGGCAAGTTCCTGTCTATGATTTACTTAGGCAAGTCAGAAAATTGCTAATGAGGAGAGATGAGCAGAGGTGTACAAGAGGGTGGTTACAGACCTCACATTCACATGCTTTTATTAGATCTGGTCTGGACGTGCGTCAGTAAAGGGTGTGTTATAAAAACTGTAATAGGAGGAGTTCATCCTTACCACCTGACTGTGTTAGGGGCCAGACGTGGAATTACAGGCTGGTGATGAAGAACATAACAAAGATTACTGCATATGTGATGATGAGAGGTCCAGGCTAGCGCAGACACTCATTGGTATAGGGAGAGGTCAGACTACAGCAGACAATCATCTGTTCTAGGGAGAGGTCCAGGCTACGACAGACAATACATCTTTATGGGAGATATCCAGTACCACAGCCAATCATTCTGTTATAGGGAGAGATCCCAACTACAGCACCAATCATTGTATACGGGAGAAGATACCAACTACACAAGCCAATCATATGTTTAGGGGGAGGTCAGACTCACTACTAATCTTTGTAAGGAAGGAGGGTCTCCACGACGATACAAATCAGTTGTCTGTTTATAGGAGGAGGTCAGACGACACATCCAATTGTAGTTATGGGAGAGGATCCGACCGACAGCCAATCATGTTATAGGTGAGGATCTCGACTACAAGCCAATATTGTTATAGAGCATATCCCGATACGACAGCCAATCATCTGTTATGAGGGGGAGGGTCCAGACGTATACAATACAGTTGTCTGTTTTATAGGAGGAGGTCCAGACTACACAATACACATGTATGTTTGGGGAGAGTCCGAAGCTCACAGCCAATCATGTTATAGGGAGAAGATCCGACTACACAGCCAATCCCATCTGTTATGGGGGAAGGTACAGAACTTACACTACTAAATCATCTTTTTGAGGAGGGGGTCCAGTTACACAGCAGCCAATTGTGCGTAATTAGGAGGGTACTCCAGACTATACAGCCAATTGTGTATAGGAGGCTACCCAAGATCTATAAAGCAATTGTCATGTTAGTTGGAGGAGACGGAGAACAGGACACACAGCCAGAACTATTTAAAGTGGAGGTGCGATATAATACAGCCGAAGGAAGTTTCAGACTACACCCCCGACTGCGGTATGGAAAGGTCCAGGATCTCAACAGTAGAAACAGAGGCAATTATTAGAACACGATCAAAGAGTACGAACCAGATTCTGAATGTTGTGTAAAGTGGTAAGTTTGACATACAGACTGACGGCTGTTATGGAAAGTAAATCCAAAATACACCAGGACCAGACGGTGTTATGGAGGGGCAGAATCCACAGGAAGATAGCTGTAATAGGGGGGGTGAGGCCTGATACACAGAACAGACTGACTGGATAATAGGGGGAGGTCCGAGTAAGAGAAAGTTTTCTCTTTACAGGATGGAGTAGAAACTATAACCGTCAGTTCCTGTTTTTAGATACTCAACACATGTGACTTATGATTATTGCACCCAAAATGTATATATACAGCCAGACTTCCCGGCATGGAGGTGATCCAGCTGGAGACACACGTGCGAATTAAGTAGAGCGCACAATGTGGTTATAGGAAGAAACTTGGACGGTGCTTTAGGGCGAGCCACGCACTGTGGTATAGGGACGAGCTCCACACTCTTGGTTATAGGGAGCACTCTGCGGACGGTGAGTATCAGGGAGAGCTCAGGACTGGTATAGGAATAGCTTGCACGTGGGAAGTAGAGCTGGCACTGGTGGTATAGGAGAGACTCTTGCACTGTGGTAATATAGGGGAGAATGCTGACATGTGGTTATAGGGAGAGCTCCGCACTGTGGTTATAGGAGCAGTCGGCACTGTGGTTAGATTGCACTGGGTTTAGAAGCTCCGCACGTGGTATAGGGAGAGCCCACACTTTGGTTATAGGGAGACTCGTGGATGGGGTGGTTAAGGGAGAGTCAAGGACTGTGGTTTATAGGAGAGCTCTGACTACTGTGGGTATAGTTAGAGCTTGCCACTGGGTTATAGGGAGAACTCTGCACTTGGTAAGAGCCGCGTTTATAGGGAGAGCTCCGCACTGGGTTATTATAGGGAGGCTCCGCACTGGTTATAGGGAGAGCTCGCAACATGGAGGTATATAGGGAGAGCTCGCACTGGTGGTTATAGGGAGGATGACTGTTCTGGAACTTGCCGGTGGTATAGGTAGTAAGGTAGACTGTACGGGAGTCTCACTGTGGTATAGGAGAGCTACCACTGTGGTGGTTATAGGGAGCGTCCGCATGGGGGGTTAGGCATCCAGCACTGTGGGTTAGGAGAGCTCTTCATTGTGGTTGTAGGGAGAGATCACCTGCACTGTTTGGGGGTAGCGATCAGACGCACGGTGGTTATAGGGAGGAGTCACACTGTGGATAGAGGTACGGTAGGGAGAGCTCCGCACGGTGGTGTTATACGGGAGAGCTCGGTTAGAGCTGTGGGTTATAGGGAGAACTTCTGAACGGTGGTTATAGGTGAGCTCCGCACTGTGGTATAGGGGAGCCTGACTGTGGTTTATGGGAGAGCTTCGCACATGGGCTTATAGGGTAAGAATATGGCACGGTTGTGGTTTACTAGGTAAGCTCCGCACTGTGGGTTATAGGGGAGCTCTGCACTGTGGTTATAGGGAGAGCTCCGCACTTGGGTTATAGTGAGGCTGGTCTGAGAGCTCCGCACGTGATTGAGAGTGATGTGGTTATAGGTAGAGCCTCGCCAATGGTTAGGGAGTCAACTGTGGTTGATAGGGAGAGCTCTGCACTGTGGTTATAGGGAGAGCTTGCACTGTGGTGTTCTAGGGGAGAGTCCGCCACTGTGGTATTGCTAGAGATGGTTATAGGAGAGCTCACGCACGTGTGGTTATAGGGAAGAGCTCCGCACTGTGGTAGTTATAGGGAGAAACCGCACTGTGGTATAGGGAGAGCCGCACTGTGGTTTATAGGGAGAGCTCCGCACTGTGGTTATAGGGAGAGTCTTGCACGGGTTATAGGTAGAGCTCTGCATGGTTATAGGAAAAACTCGCCACGTGTGTTATAGGGAGAGCCTCGCACTGGTGGTATTATAGGGGAGCTCTGACACTGGGTTAGTAGGGAAAACTCACGCACTGTGGTTGATATTGAGAACTCCGCATGGTGGTTAGAGAGCCCGGCATGAGTTATGCACGGGTATGGGAGCTAGACACTTGGTTGATAGGGAGAGCTCCGCACTGTGGTTATAGAGAGCTACGCATGTGGTATAGGTAGAGCTCCCATTGTGTTATAGGGAGGCTCTGCATGTGGTTATAGGTAGAGATCTTGCATCTGTGGTTATAGGGAGAGCTCTGCACTGTGGTTCTGGAGGGCTCTGCACTTGGTATAGATCCGCCTGTGGTATAGGGAGAGCTCCGGCATTGGTGGTTATAGGAGAGCTCCGACGTGTGTTATAGGAGAGACTCCGCACTGTGGTTCTAGGAGAGCTCCGCACGTGATGGAGTCGACTTGGTTATAGGGGAGGCTCGCACTGTGGTTATTAGGGAGAGCTTGCACTGTGGTTATAGGGGAGAGTCTGCCATGTGGTTATAGGGAAAAGACTTCCGCCAATGTGGTTATAGGGCTGAGCTCGCACTTGGTTATAGGGAGAGTCTGCTTTGGGAACTCGCACTGTGTTATAGTGAAAATCAGGGCGCACTGGGTTATAGGAAGAAGATCCTGCAGCTGGTTATAGGGAGAGCCTTTGCACTGTGGTTATAGGGGAGAGCCTCGCAGATTGTGCGTTATAGGGAGAGGCTACCGCACATGTGGTTTATCGGGAGAGCTCCGCACTGTTGGTTTAGGGAGTCACGTGGAAGAGAGAACTACGCACTGTGTGTTATAGGGAGAGTCCGCACGTGGTTATAGGGAGAGCTCTTCATTGTGGATGTTAGGGAGAGACCCGCACTGTGGTATAGGAGAGCTCCGCACGGGTGGTTATAGGAGAGGTCCACACCTGTGGGCTATAGGGAGAGCTCCGGCCACTGTGGGTATAGGGAGAGTCTACGCACGGGGTGTAGGGAGAGCTCCGCATGTGGTTATAGGGAGAACTGAAGGTGTTTATAGGGTAGAGCTCCGCACTTGTGTCTTTAGGGAGGAGCTCTGCACTGTGGTATAGGGAGAGCTCGCGCAGCTGGTTAAGGAGAACTCTGCACGGTGGTTATAGTTAGAGCTGACGCACCTGTGGTTAGGGAGAGCTCTGCACTGTGGTATAGGGAGAGCTCGCACTGTGTTAACTGTGAGTATAGCGAGAGCTGACTGGTATTGGTAGAGCTCCGCACTGTGGTATAGGGAGAGCTCTGCATGGGTTATAGGATAGAGCTCTGCAACTGGTGGTTATAGGGAGAGCTCTGCACTTGGTATTAGGGAGAGGATATGCACTGTGGTTATAGGAGAGCTCCGCCTGTAGGCGGAGCTGCGTGGTTATAGGGAGAGCTCCGCACTGTGGTCTATAGGGAGAGATACGCACTAGTGGTTAGGGGAGAGCTCAGCACTGTGGTTATAGGGAGAGCTCGCACGTAAGGAAGTCCGCGGATTATAGGGAGAGCTCTGCCACTCTGTGGTATGGGAGAGTTGTTCTCTTGGCCCACTGTGGTTATAGGGAAAAAACTCCGCACTGTGGTTTATAGGTGAGGCTGCGCACTGGGTTATAGGGAGAGCTCGGCACTGGGGTTATAGTGGAAATCCGCACTGTGGTTATAGTGAGAATCCACTTGGGTTATAGGGAGAGCTCTGCACTGTGGGTATAGAGAGATCTGCACTGTGGTCTATAGAGGAGAGCTCCGCACGTGGTTATATGGGAGAGGATCGCGCACTGTGGTCATATGGGAGAGCTCCGCACGTGTGTTAAGGGGAACTCCGCACTGTGGTTATAGGAGAGCTCCGCACTGTGGTTATAGGGAGAGTCATGCACTGTGGTTATAGGTGAGAACTCCGCAACTGTGGTTATGAGGGAGAACTCCGCACTGTGGTGTTAGGAGAGCTCTGAACTGTGGTTATAGGGAAACACTCCGCACTGTGGTTTAGTGGAACTCCGCATGGTGGTTATCAGTGCAGAAATCCGCACTGTGGTTTATAGGGAGAGCTCTTGCACTGTGGTTATGGGAACTCCATAAAAAGAAAAAAAGACAGCAACCCATGTAATAACAAAAGCTTGTTTTGTTTGATGCACGGCGCACAGGGTCTTGTGCAGGATCATAGTCCAAAGCCAAAAAAAAGAGAAGGCCACAGCAGTTTTTCTTGCCTGTGTCGAATAAAGATTTTAACCTTTTTTCATCATATATTGATGCTGTTGGCTTCCTCGTCTTTTTATAGGAGAACTCTGCACGTGGCGTAAGGGAATCGAAGCCTCCACATGGTGGATATTAGGGAGAGCTCCACATTGTGGTTATAGGGAGAGCTCCGCCTGTGGTTATAGGGAGAGCTCTGCACTGTAGTTATAGGGAGAGCTCCACATTGTGGTTATAGGGAGAGATCACACACTGTAGTGATAGCGGAGAGCTCTGCCACTGGTTAGGTGGTTATAGGGAGGAGCTCTGCACTTGGTTATATCGAGGAGCTCTAGAGTTAGGACAAACCAAGGATGGATTTACTAAGCTAAAGTTAATACTAATAAAATTTAATCAGATGATGCAGAGAGCTGCTGAAGGGAAGTTCAGATATATTTCTGAATTTTTTGGAATATACAACTATTATGATGAGATAACTGGAATAATTTGAGGCATTTTTGTAGATATTTCTATAATGTGACGTGTGATCCTTCTTATCTTAGCAGCAGTTGTCAAGTGTTTGAAGTTGCCAAATAGAGTTGACTCTGCCAACACAGACGGTCCCTGGCCTACCCTCAGGCTCTAATACAGACACCATTACAACCACTGACACTCGTGGACTGAGGTTTTCTGGAGAAGTGGGCCGCACCAAGGGTACTATGCTATCACCCCCATTCCCAGAGATGGTATCATTCCAGCATACAGAGGAAGAGACAGAGCTGTAGAGGAGCCGGCAGCGATCCTCCATGAGTAAAGGGGGGGTGGGGGGAGGACATGGGATCATGCGCACATATATCGGCTTTGCTTGCTGTCAAGTTCTTAAGGAGACAATAGACAATATGGATCAATTTTCAATATGGAAATGGAACCAAACTGATGGAAGGAACGTTTCATGTAGAGGACACAAAAATATGGTTTCTTGGCCATAATCGGATTTAGGGCATCCTAACTACAAGTATTCTCTTGAAGTTCGGCAAAATGGTTTCACATCAGCCTGAGGGAATGTTTTGTCTTTTCAAGGACCACAAAATTGATTGAAAAAACCCTGATAATATTGTAGATAGCACATAGACTGTCAAATTATGTTTTATTTTGCATCTTGATACCATTTTGTTTGTGTACTATGGAGATCAAAATAACCCATTTTGCAGTCCATTCCCTTATCCATTACTGAACCATTAGGATTCACGATGTGCAAACCCGATCTGCAGTACACAACAGGACATAGTATAAGGTGGAGATCAGTAATCAGATCCCAATCTTATCTCATGAACATTGACCTGAGCACCCAAGACCTTTCCATAGGATATTCTTATAAGGATGACCTGAAGCCTTTGGTTTGATGTTACCCGAGCTACACTCGAGAACACTAGGGGCACATTACTTACCCGGTCCATCGCGATTCCCACGGGCGTTGTCAGCGAGGATTGGTCTTGCGGGGGACTCAGTAAGGCGTGCGCACCGATCATCAGATGTGTTCGAGCTGCTGCGGAGGTTTGCGGAGTCACTGATTCTTCTCTAGGCTGCGTGAGTGCTGATCTCGCGACACAATTAGTTTTTAAATTCGTGCAGTTTTTCTGATCGTTGGGTTGTCGACGGCCCACGCCCCCGATTTTTCTGTCATACAGAAAGCACGGCGCCGATTGTGGGCCAATCCGATGCCTGTGACGCCAAAACCCGGGGGAATTCGGTGCCAAAACGGAAATATTGGGAAACCCGATGAAAGTGCGCGTGTGGGACCCTTAGTATAATGAGCACCATTCTGTTGGATCACAACCTAAAAATTGTAAGTGAAGACTAGCTCCTGAATTATTTTGTTCCACCATTGTCACTTGCTGGTACCATTTTTAATAATCTACTGATTTGAGACTGGCCATATTCTTCTCTGTGGTCTCTAGGCATAAACTCTCTAAACACCCTCAATCCGCTAACTGGTGCTGCCAGTCTAATCCATCTGTCTCCTACGCTTCTCCTCTGCCTTCCTCGTCTGCCAGTCTCTCCAGACTTACAAAGCTTCCACCACCCTTCCCCACATATATCTTGTGACTAATCTTCTCCCAAAACACATCCTACATAGTAGTTCCCAAGCAAACCTCACAAGGAAGTTCTGCTTCACTTATCTTCCTAGTCCACGCTCTTGGTTTCTGGACATCCACTATTCGAGAACCTTCAATCAGACTGTTCCAATTTTACATGGACATCAATTGTAAAAGAGTAAGCACGGTCTTTCATGAATGTCGGTGCCCCATCTACGCGCCAACCCAACGTGCAGTGAACACTGAGAGTGCACCAGTTAGTTCCAGTTGAACATGTATTTATGGCAGTCACACCAGATGTGGTCCAACGATATTAAATTCTGGGCCGCATGTCTCCCATTACCTCCAATAACGATATGAGCCTGACGGAAGCGTCCTTTCCACTGTACCACTTAAACCTACTTTGAGTCAATTTTTGTTTGTGGGAGATAGTGGAGCCTTATTGAATGTATAACCATCATGGAATTAATCCTACAGAAATGAAAGGATAATAACATAATTATTGCAAGTGTCCGGGTGTCCATATGGACTCATGTCTCGTATCCACCCAACTTATTGTTATTATGATTATTCTTTTAGGTTCCTGTGAATACATCAAAATTCCTATGTTCTGACAGTTGTACTTACGTTGGCATCAAGACACCTCATTATTTTATTACTTGTGACCTTGTGTTCTGGTATATACTGAAGAGAGAAGCCTTCAGTCTGATGGGAGAACCAGAAATTTAATCTTACAACACTCGAGTCAAACTCATCGAACCAAAAAGTTCCCATTTGAGTGGATTACAATGCGGGCAATATCTTATCAGGACCTCGAGCACATGCCATTGGCGCAGCGGCCTGAAATAATCGCAAATGCTAGATTATTTGCGTAGATTTGCGATTATTTCCCCAATCCCGACAACTTCACCCAGTGGGGGCGTGGAGGGGCGTGAAGGGGGAAGGCGCGCGCCGGCCGAGCGGGGGGCGCGGGGCGGACGGGAGTGGGCGAGGGGGGCCGTTACTGTCCCAGCGCGCCTGCGCACTCGCGCTGCCGGCGACTTTGTCATTACGTGAAAAGTCGCGGTGAGCGTAGGATAAATGCGGGAAATGGCAGGCCCGATAATGAAGAGGAAGAAAGCCTCTTACATGTATGGGCTGTGGGAATTGCAGCGGCGGGGCTGTCGTCAACGCTGGCGCAAACGAGCACCAGCGTATGATAAATATCACCCAATGTCTGCAGTAAAAGTACTTATGTTGGAACAGTTAACAAGATCACATCACCTTTACTTAAATTAAGTAAGGACTCCATTTCTCAGTAACCCCTGCCCTCCGAAGCCCGTTTGCATCACTTTTACCGCCAGGGCCTATTTTAGAATCGATACTTGCTTATTATAAGGTGGTTAGCTTGTAGAACGCTTCTAACGTATAGAGTTGAGGAACTCTTGTAGCCCAAGGGGGCTCACTACTAAGGGTCCGAATCCAGTTCATTGGGTTCTGACAATGTTCTGAATGTTGTGCTACGTATGCCCGGTATTTTGACGCACGCGGAGTGGATTTGTGGCGCATCGGGCAACGGCTTTCATAGGACAATTATAGGGGGGGCGTGGCGAGTCGGACAACCAACGGATTCGTGAAAATTTAGAAATTATTTGTGTAAGCAAGATCATGCACTTAATGCACCGGATGATAGAAGGTGAAGTCGGCGGACCTGGCACAGCAGTGGACAACTGCGGATATGGGCAGCGACAGACCTGTGGGGAACTCCGGCAGACCCCAACACTTTCTGTTTTGATAGAATTAAGATTGTCCAAAATACTGTGATATATGAAATATTTTATGAAAATGATATTTTTACATACACGACCCGGATTGTTTTCATGATCCTGCACCTGGTGTTGTGATTATTGTGGAGTTTTGTGGGGAATGCGAGCGGCTGTTTTTTTCCATTTTTGTCTTTTTGGGGGATTTTTGGTGTGTTTAAACACCACAAATTAAACCCATTATAAAAAAACTAAACCCCATAAATGACATAGAAAGACTTTCGAAAAGTTTGTAACTCATCAAGTTATTTCAACAGGGGTTTAAAACTGCATGGACATGCCATAGAATGTAATTTTTTTAAAATTAACCTTATATACTCGAGATAAAGCCTAGTTTTGCAGCACAAAAAAAATTGTGCTGAACACACCCAAACTGGTTATACGCGAGTTAAAAAAATATAGGTTTTTTTGCAGGTTTTTGTGGTAAAATTTAGGGGCCTGGCTTATCTTGGAATCGGCGTATACCGAGTACATAATGGTACATCATTTTGACCAAAATTACAAATTAGATTAATATGATGAGAGCTCTGCAAAGTTGAACCAATTTTTGAGTGTGGCACAAGATCCCATCGTATTGTGTGGGGACTAATGTACGGCACACGGCCCGGGCATAGAGCGGAGGAGGCGAGCCATCCGAGCAGATTTTACATCATCAAATGTCAAGGATACACAATTTTTACAATTTTTTATTCTTTTGGCAAGGTAGACATTTGAGGGCTTATATTTGAAGGACCGAAATGCCTAATCAGATACTTCATAAGCTTATAATGAATTCAAATCATTGTTTCTAATTTTCAGCCTAATTATTTTGGTTGTTAACCGTACCATAAAAATATGGCCTAGTTTTAAACTTTTTTTATTTTGCCCAGTTTATCTGAATAAAAACAAAATTGGAGAAAATCTGATTTGCTTTTGCATTGCCGTGTTTCCGGGGGCGTAATTTTTGAGTTGATAGAGTTGGTTAAGGGCTTATTTTTTGTGTTACAAGTTGACTTTTTCAGTGGTATCATGGGGGAGCACATTCCCTAATTTGATCACTTTTTCGGCACGTTTTCCGATTAATTTTTTTACAGGCTTCATCACACAGGTCTAATAATTCCGCAGATTTATTGTACAGATTGTTACAGACACAGTGATACCAAAAATGTGGGGATTTTTCAGTGTTTTTGTTTACTTTATTAGATTTTTTGTAGAAAGCTCGTGTTTTAGGGTTTTTTAATGTTAATGTTTTTAAATATATATTTTTTTTACCTTAATTTCAGCCTTTCAAAAGATCACCTGCTCAATCTAATGCACTGTAATACTCATGTATACACATATATACACAACACATCTATATATAAGCTCAACTAAAACTGCATTTACTGACCTAACTATGGGGAGGTAACGACTATTTTTTTTTTACACTAGGGCAGTGATGTTGAACCTTTTAGAGGTCAAGTGTGCCCAAACTGCAACCCAAAACCTGGATATTTTTTGCAAAGTGCCAACACAGCAATTCAAGCAGTAACTTATTGCAATTTTCTTGCTCCGTGCTATACCACAGCTTTCAATGGGCCTGAGGGCGCCAATATCTTTGTCAGAAGGAGAGGAAATTTGGATTACCATTAGAAGTTCCCTTGACAGCATCCTGAATGGGACGATTCACTTGTCGCAAAGAAGGAGCTCCAATGATAAGCTGACCTTGTCCACACCACCTCTCTCTTCCTGTAGTCTCAGGTAGACAAGAATGCTTGATTTAAAATAATGCTAAGCTTGGCAAGTCCTGAGATTGAAGGAGGATCCCTGTCTGGCAAACTCTACCATGGGGTAACAGCCTGAGTGCCCACTAAGATGGGTCTGAGTGCCACCTTTGGCACCCGTGCCATAGGTTCGCCAACACTGCTCTAGGGGGTTGGATATTGTCTTAGTTTTTTATCACTAGCAGTGACAAACCGACAGATCATCCTGTGCTAAAGCTGCTGATAGCAGCCAGTACTGATCCCTGAAGCTGCATCGATCAGCGGTGTAACCGCTCCAGGTGAAGTAACGGGCTGCGGCACAAGGACCAGATTTACAGCATATTAATGCACGTGGGGGAAGAGTCAAGGGGTTAAAAAACCTGTGCTATCAAACCCAGCAATGCACATCACAACTGGTTACCCACAGATAAAGACATAGGGGGTTATTTATCATTAGGCGGCTCCTTGGGACAGTTCTATGTCTATTTTTGGAGCTCCAGTGCTCATCTGATTTTGTAAAGTGGGTTTAATAAAGGTTTTTATAGTCTAAATTCTGTCTGGGTTTTTTTTTTCAAAATGTCTCAAAAAGTCTCAACATTATGGGGGTCATTTACTAAGGGCCCGATTCGCGTTTTCCCAAAGTGTTACCCGAATATTTCCGATTTGCGCCGATTTTCCCTGAATTGCCCCGGGATTTTGGCGCACGCGACCGGATTGCGGTGCATCGGCGCTGGCATGCATGCAACGGAAATGGGGGGGCGTGGCCGAACGAAAACCCGACGGATTCGGAAAAACCGCCGCATTTTTTAAAAAAAAAGTGTCGTGGAACTTGCACTTACCTTCACCAGGTATAGGCCGGTGAACTCCAGGGCATTCCAGCGGGCCTCGGGCAACTTCAGCGCAGCAGCGTCACCTGGTGGACGTCGGAGGAACTACCTTAGTGAATACCGGCCGGACCCGAATCCACCGCAGAGAATGCGCCGCTGGATCGCGAATGGACCGGGTAAGTAAATCTGCCCCTATGTCTGTAGTTTTGACTTTTCAAAGCTACAGACAGTGCTAGGTAGACACCCTGGTGCCCAAACCTTTTTATACACAATTGGATAATTCAAAAATGATAACCAAAAAAATGTAGATATCAAAAATGTTAGTGATAAACTGTCTGGTGTAACAATTACAATTAGAACTATACAATTAGCAATATGCAGCAAACACCCAGCTTGTATGGAGGGGGCTCAGCTCGTGTGTTTTCAGTTTTTTAATGCAAAACTACAAAACTTAGTAAAATAAATAGATACAGACTGTATATCAATGGAAAGTTCTAATTTGTTTCTTTGTGCAATCACTCCACCAGAAGTGGTCGTATCCAAGGACATCAATCTTGTTTCAAAGAGAAAACATGGCTACATCTATGGGAAATTATCATCTCACATGGAACACTATTTTTATTACCACTCAATTGAAGAAATGTATCCATTTGGCAGATTCATTTAATTAAATGTCAATGCTCACATGAGAATATCCCTTTAAGGATACAGTAAATACCGTGTTTCGCTCATTCTCAAAATTACCGCTCTTTCACAATTGAATGTTTTATTTACCACTTATAATGAACTGATATAACCTGGACTTTACAAACAACGTCAAAAAGTAATGAAAAGGACAACAAATTATTGTTGATTCTACAAAAGAAACTTTATTAAAATAAATGACATATTTCAACAATTCTGCATAAAACTATATACAAGCAGTCCCCAGGTTACGTACAGGACAGGTTCTGTAGGTTTGTTCTTAAGTTGAATTTGTATGTAAGTCGGAACTGTATATTTTATCATTGTAATCCCAGCCAAATTTTTTTTGGTCTCTGTGACAATTGGATTTTAAAATGCTGGGTTGTCACCAGAACCAGGATTAACAATGAATCTTCATTAGAGACACCTGTGATAACTGCTATAGCTGATTATTGTAGCCTAAGGCTAAAGTACAGTAAATTACCAACATCCAGAGGTCCGTTTATAACTGGGGGTCGTCTGTATGCCGGGTGTTCTTAAGTAGGGGACCGCCTGTATCTGGACAAGAAAAGCAATAGTTCAATATACTAAACTTTCCAGCGCTGCAATGTCTACTGTGTGTTTCATGTAAACGTACTGGTTGTATATTGCTCCTTACTGTTTCTGTAATTATAACAAAAATTTTAATAAAAATAATTTAATTAAAAAAAGAAGGGATTTTTTTGACCCTTATGTCTATAACTCACTAGTTTATCATCTATGCAAAAGCTAAAATTATCCAAAATGTGACATTTTCATTTTTCTGATGCTGAATCTCAGAAAAACAGGAAGTCTCACGTCTCAGTTTAGACCGTGGAGAACCAGAGGCTGCAGTATCTTTCAGAATCTGTCGGAAGATGAATCGGTGGAGGAAGTAACTGGTGACCAACGCTCTACCCAATGGGGAAGGGTGGGCCGAAATTTTTGAATACAACTATCTTTAACTTGAGTTTCAAAAATGTTAAATTCGATTACATTTACAATATATAATTGACCTTCTGCATGGGATATGTTGGTCCTTTGATAGGTCTTGAAATAGTCAGCAGCATTTCAACAAACTTGACCCTCAAAATAAGAATAAAAATGTCACATAACCCACCACTGTAAAAAAAAAAATGTAAAAAAATTACATTTTTCCATCCATATCCAATGAAATTTTTTAAAAATAGAATAAATAATTTTAATATACAGGCGGTCCCCTATTTAAGAACACTCTACTTACATTCGACCCCTAGTTACAAACAGACTGGGATTACAATGATAAAATATACAGTTCCGACATACATACAAATTCAACTTAAGAACAAACCTACAGACCCTATCTTGTATGTAACCCGGGGACTGCCTGTATATATATATATATAAAAGTAGTATAAATTTTTTAAAAAATTTTAAATTATTTCTTTTTACAAAAAAAAATATTTTTATTCAAATGTATTAAATTTAAAAACTATTAGAGGTTTTTCTTTCTCCAAGGTCAGTGTTTTAAAGTTTGTATACATGGGTGTTTTCATAAAAGATGGGAAATTTTTTAGAAGAGCTTTATACTGTAGATTGTTCTACTTCTCCTAGGTGGCTGCTCCTTGACATGTGGTAGCAAGTATGTAATGCAGAGAGGGAACAGTTTGGATGGACTATAAGGACAGATAAGGGTATTGAACCCTAAGGAACAAGCCCCTTATCTTTCAGTCGCTGAGTAATTGCCCAGCCTACTTAAGTGTAGGTGACAACTTGTTGACGTTCCCTTCCTGCACCACAGTGCAAAATCGGAGCCGAAGACTCTACAATACAAACAAGAGTAGTCAACAAAAACAGGACAGAACCAAGAGGTCCAAGAGGACCAAGAGAGTGTTCCTCTCTCTATAACAGCAGTCTGGCTGTGTAGTCTGAACCTCCCTCTATAACAGCAAAATTGCCGTGAAGTCTGAACCTCACCAATATAACAGCAGTCTGACTGTGTAGTGTGTACTTCCATCTATAACAGCAGTCTGGCTTTGTAGTTCGGACGACCCACTATAAGAGCATTCAGCCTATGTAGTCTTGATATCCCTATATAACAGCAGTCCAGATGTGTAGTCTGCCCCTCCCCCTATAACAGCAGTCTGACTGTGTAGTGTGACCTCCATCTATAACAGCAGTCTGGCTTTGTAGTCTGGACGACCCACTATAAGAGAAATCAGCCTATGTAGTCTGGATATCCCTATATAACAGCAGTCTGGCTGTGTAGTCTGCCCCTCCCCCTATAACAGGAGTCTGGCTGTGTAGTCTGCACCTCCCCTTATAACAACAGGCTGGCTGTGTATTCTGGACTTCCCTCTATAACAACAGCTTATCTCCTCCCCCTCCCTGTACAATGACCTCTATATAGATAACACTGACCCATCATTACATCACTTCCAACTGCGATAATAGATGATGTGCACACATTTCACAATCTGTATCGCCTCCCCATGCCCCTCCCTGTACAATGACCCTTATAGATAAACACACTTGACCCCATCATTACACTCCACTTACGCTAAATAAATTGATGTCACAGCTTAATGCTCCTCCCTCCCTGTACAATGAACCTCTAGATAGATAACACTCGACCACTCATTACATCACACTGACTAAGATGATGCACACACGCTTATCCTCCCCCCCTCCCCTCCCTGTACAGACCTCTATATAGATCACACTGACCCATCATTACATCAACTACTGACAATAGATGATTCACAGCTTATTCCCCCCCCCTCCCTGTACAATGACCTCTATATAGATAACACTGACCCATCATTACATCATCTACTGACAATCGATGTTCACAGCTTATCCCCTCTCCCCTCCCTCCCCTGTTCAATGACCTATAATAGATAAACCTGACACTCCATTAACATCACTACAGACAATAGATGATGTCACAGAGCTTATCTCCTCCCCCTCCCTGTACAATGACCTCTATATAATATCACGTGACCATCATTTACATCACACAACTGACAATGATGATGTACACAGCTGTGGGGTGGCTTGGCCCCCAGTTAGAGACCGTCACCTGGTAGCGGGGTGCATGTGATCAGCGTTCAAGACAGTGACACCCCAAGGTTTAGTCCAAACAGGTCTCGCCTGCGTTTATTTGCAGCAAAATAAAACGCCTTTATACATTCAGCTTTAAATTAAACAAAAATCCTACCCCGTCAGGGTGCTAACTCATGAAGTGATTCTCTAACTCACCACTATACAACAATCACTTGCGCTGCTCCAGGCACAGAGGTAGGGCCGTGGTGCTCTCCAGCATCCTCCCAAGAGAGAGACAACCACTTCAGCTCTGCGAGCGGTTTAAAAAAAAAGAACTGATTGGGCCTGCTCATCACCTGTGTCC
Organism: Engystomops pustulosus; assembly: GCA_019512145.1. Taxonomy (NCBI): domain Eukaryota; kingdom Metazoa; phylum Chordata; class Amphibia; order Anura; family Leptodactylidae; genus Engystomops; species Engystomops pustulosus. Next base: position 274,946 of record CM033644.1, on the reverse strand, counting down.
AAGTGCTGACAACCCAACCTCAGCACTAAGGCCTTGCATAATAGCAAAAACCTAGGGGAAACTACCCGCCCATCCACAGTTAACCCCTTCAGTGTTCCATTACCCTCCCCTCCACTCCCTCTGTTGACCTGTTGGGGGCGAACACTTTTGCAATCAGGCGTGGGTCAGACAGGGCATCGCATTCCCATGCATGTTCCGGCTCGATGTTCTACCTGGAACTTGAAATTTTGTAACATTAGGAACCACCTTGTTGACCCTGGCATTCCCTCTCTTTGCGTGACCTCATCCAGGTGAGGGGATAGAGTGATCGGTCACTAGTGTAACTGTCGCCCTAATCAAGTAATACCTCAGGGATTACCAGAGCCCATTCATCTCGCCAAGCACTCCCTCTCAACTATCGCTATAGTTCTCTCAGGAGTGTGGACTTCGGCTCAGGAATAGTCACGGATGTTTCACTCACCCCACTACTTGGGCCGGACAGCCCCATACCCCACGTCAGAAGCTCATTGTGCACAATAAAGGTCTTGGTGATTTTAGGGGTGATCAGTACCGTTCCCCGCACAAACAGCAAAACATGTCTTAAGTCGCTGAAACGCCCCCTCAGCCTCTTCACTCCACTTTATCCACACCAGACCCCACCTCAACCCTGGTCGGATACCCTTCTTTCAGGTGTTCCGCTATGGTACAAAATCGGGGATAAATCGGCGATATAGCCCACTAGCCTAGGAAAGCCCTCACTTGCTTCTTGCTCATAAGGTCGTGGCCACTGCTGGATCGCCTCCCACTTATTTTACTTGCGGTTTGATGACACCATCCGCCCAATACGTACCCCCCTGTAAACGGGCCTACTTCCAGACCCAGTGCACATTTTTGGGGGTTCGCTGTCACACTGCTGCCTCAGGGAGTCTAACCACTGCTTGCAACCTGGCCAGGTGACTCTCCCCATCGTTACTATAAACTATGATGTCATCCAGATAGGCCGAGGCATAATCTCCGGTGAGGTTTTAACGCAAACGAGATCCATTAACCTCTGGAATGTTGGCGGAGCCCACTTGTAGCCCAAAGGGAGTACCACCTACGTACTGAAAAAGCCCATCAGATATACAAAAGCGGTCTTCTCTTTGCCCTGCGTCAATGGGTACCTGCTACCTGCCACATCCTTCCTATTGACATGTCAGGTCAAGGGTGGAGAAGATCTAGCCTGTCCAAGTCGGTTCTATCACTCGTCAACACCTGGGCATGGGAGGAATCAAATTTGGACACCTCGTTCAACTTCCTACTCATTGCACACCGTAGGGAACCATCAGGTTTGGAATCAACACAATATGACTCGACCAGTAAATTCACTTTTAGACTCCTCGATAACCCAGGTCTAACATCTGCCTGACTTCTTCTCAGATATGGCAAGCCGGCGCGCTTCGGGACCGGTAGGATTTTTGGTGTACCCGGGATGTGGGGTTCGGTTATGATTCATGCTTGATGACTGCAGTACGTCCCGCGTAACTTAGAGAACACATCCACATTTCGGAGCACAAACTCCATTCGCTTCCTGAATTGGGCCTTGGAGGGACTCCTCGAGATCCGTACTCAGGCACCTTGGCATCGGGTACACTATCCTCCTGGTCCCCTTCTTGGGGACAGAAGCTTTTTCTATACCCCACGACCATCAGGGACCTCTTTTCCCTCCATGGCTTTAGGAGGTTCACGTGGTATATCTGTTCGGGTTTCCTCCTCCCCGGCTGAATACCTTTGTAGGTTACCTCCCCTACTTTTCTCCTGCCCTCATATGCTGCCTTGCCATTTTGTCCAAGAACTTGCTCTCAATGGTGGCACCAGAATAGCACTCTGTCGCCTGGTTAAAGGTCCTGAGTCTGGCTGACCTATTTGAGACCCAGACCTGGGCCTCTTTGTGCCCTTGTCATGTGCTCCTTTACAAGGGGCATTACCGCCGCTAGACGGCGTTCCTGCATAAGGGAGACATTTTCTTCTACATCACAGTCGTAAGGTGGGGCGTTCCTCTCCTGTTCCCAGGTCTCCTTGCTATATCCAAAAGCCACAGTGGGGAACGGCCATTAAATAGCTCAAAGGGTTAGAAACCCCTTGAGAGGACTGGGGAACCTTCCACTGATGTCAAACATCAAATAGGGCCAACAATCCCCGTCCTTCCCATCCTTGCTGACCACCCTCTTTAGCACCCCTTCAAGGTCTGTTAACCTCCTCGACTAGGCATTCTGTCTGAGGATGATACACAGAGGTGCGGAGCATGTTTACCTGCAGTAATTTACACTCTCTTCTTTACCCTAGACATGAATGGGTTCCTGGTCAGTCAATGATTCCTTGGGGAGCGCTCTGTGTGGGAGAATACCTGGTGCAACAGCTTCCCTATCAATTATTTTTGAGGATGTCGTTTCTCTAATGGAATCCCGCTCGGGATACGCGTAGCGTAGTCCAGGCAATAACCAGGATTGTATTGGTGCCCCCTGAGTGACCTGTGACTATGGGGCAAACCAGTACCCTCCACTCCTTGCAATCCGTCTTCAAATGGGCACCTCATCGACTTCGCCGTGTAGCGGGACCAAAAGGACTCCAGAAGTGGGACACCACCGGGGCGTAAGTTAGCACTCGACGCGGGCAGGAGCTACACTACCGGTTTTGTACCTCCTCCCACACCCCGGGCCAGAAAAATCTCTGCAGGATCCTCTCCCGGTCTTTCTCAGCACCTAATGCCCTCCCAGCACATGTTTGTTGCCAACTCTAGCACCAGCCTACGGTGGATTGTGGTATACAAGTTGCTCAAATCCTCACCCCGTATCTGGTCGACCCTGTACAACAGCTCCCAACCCAACAATCACACTTCGGGGGTATATTTTGTCAGCCCTGGTATTTGGTACCCCTTTATCAACCTTAACATCTCCCGTGCTTTAAACAAGGTAGGGTCTGTAGCTGTGCAGCCCCAAATTCTCACGGAAAACTCAAGGTCCGCATGTCGGCCACCTCGATCTGCGTGGCCCTCGACCTCAACCAGCATAGACCATCTAGTTAGAGAATTCATCACATGGGTCACCCTACTGCGGTGTGGGTACATCGGCCTCAAAGGGTTCAGGTGTCCAAGTCCGAACATACCTGACGCCCATTATCTGCAACGCACCTGAGGTGGTGGTCTTCGTCTCCAGACGTCCCAAAACACCGGTATAGTCTCTGCCGAAATACGCTCTAAACACAGGGTCCCCACCAACCCCACTTCATAGGGTATATAGTACCCACAAATGTGTATGTAGGTTGATGACGCAGTGGATATTCGCGAGTGTCCCCATGTATACCAACACTCCCACTTTACGCCCACTGTACAGTCCAGGATCAACCCAAGTTCCCCGCACCAGGGTAACCAGACTCCCTGAGTCTAGCAAGGCTTCCACTTGTGACCACCGATTGTGAACCAATACACACTTGGGGTTCTGCATCCGTGACTGATTCGGCAGCCATGACCGGCCGGGCAAACATTGACATTCGCCGGGTCTGGTTGCAGTCCATTGGCTCCACTGACAGGGACAGTTTGGCAGCAATAGGTCCCATTTCTGGATCGCCAGCATGGATACGGCTATGACCTCTGTCACGACCTCACTGGGTTTTTGTGTGTATCCAGCCCCCCAGTGTACCCCTCCCAACCTGACCTGTTTTTCCCTTTTCTGCAGTAGCAGTCCTACCAATGTTTAATGTCCTTGTCACTGGCACTGCTTGCTGTGGGAGGGATAAGTAGAAGATCCTCCGTAGCCCGATATCTCTCTATAGGGACCGAGTTCCTCAGCATTTGTGGGACCCGGCCTGTCCACCCCCGTGGAGCCCTGAGGGCAGAGAACGGTGACTTGTCAAAACCACCTCTCTCTCGACCATCTGTGCATGGGTGATCAATTCGGGGTTGTAGCCACTTCCCGGACAAGATGGATCAGGTCATCATTGGGGAGCGAGGGGTAGTTTTTCAGAGTATGCCCACTGGTGACCCGGCTGGAACGAACTTGAACGTTGACCCCAAGACGAGCCAGAATCTCGCTTTAGCTGGTGGTACTCACGGGCCTCCGTTTCACTCAGGTTCGTAGTGGCCTTCTGCGATTCGCTGTCAGGAACGGTGCCAGGACATCATCTGCCCACTGCTCAGCTGGTAACTCCTCTCGCTCAGCTACTCGCTCGAACACAGTGAGATAAGCCTCCATCTTGGCTTTATCCTGCAATTTGCCTGCTGCTTTCACCCAGGCCATGCAATGTTGCAGGATGTAGCGAGCCTTTCAGGTGTGTGTCTTTTGAACTGCCCGAATCCGAAGCCCCATATGTGGGGGTTTTGCCCAGTAGACAGTGGTAGCGGGGTGCTGTGATCAGTTCAAAGCAGTGACACAAGGTTTGTCCAAACAGGTCTCTCGCCTACGTTATTGTAGCAGCAAAATAAAACAGCCTTTACATTCAGCATTAAATAACAAAAATCCACCCTCAGGGTGCTAACTATACAGTGTTCTCTAACTCACCACTATACAAATCACTTGGCTTCTCCAGTCACAGAGGTCAGGGCTTGTGTGCTCCCAGCCTCCTTCCAGAGAGAGAGACAACCACTCACTCTGCTGAGCGGTTTAAAAAAAAAGACTGATTTGGCTGCTCCCATCACCTGTGTCCAAGGTGCTGGACACCCAACCTCAGCACTAGGCCTTGCATAATAGCAAAACCTAAGGGAAACATACCGCCCATCCACAGTTAACCCCTTCAGTGTCTCACACAGCTTATCTCCTCCCCTCTCTGTACAATGACCTCTATATTGATAACACTGACCCATCATTACATCACTACTGACAATAGATGATGTCACAGCTTATCTCCTCCCTCTCTGTACAATAACCTCTATATTGATAACACTGACCCATCATTACATACACTATGACAATAGATGATGCCACAGCTCCCCCTCCCCTCCCCGTACAATGACCTCTATATAGATAACACTGACCCATCATTAAACCCTTCTGACAATAGATGATGTCACACGCTTATCTCCTCCCCCTCCCTCCAATGACCTCTATATGATAACACTGACCCATCATTACATCACTACTGACATAGATGATGTCACAGCTTATCTCCTCCCCCTCCATGTACAATGACCTCTATAATCGATAACCTGACACATCATTATATCAACTACTGACAATAGATGATGTCACAGCTTATCTCCTCTCCTCCATCCTCCTCCCTGTAGAATGACCTATATATAGATAACACTGACCCATCGTTACATCACTACTGACAAGATGAGTCCACTTATCTCCTCCCCCCCGTGTGAGATGACCTCTATATAAATACACTGACCTATCATTACATCACTACTGACAATATATGATGTCACACCAGCTTATCTCCTCCCCCTCCCTGTACAATGATCGTATATAGATAACATGATCCATCATTACATCACTACGACATAGATGATGTCAACAGCTTATCTCCTCTCCCTCCCTTACAATGACCTCTATAGATAACACTGACCCTCATTACAATCACTACTGAAAATAGATGATGTCACAGCTATCTCCTCCCCTCCCTGTACACTGACCTCTATAAGATAACACTGACCATCATTACATCACTACTGCAATAGATGATGTCAATGCTTATCTCCTCCCCCCCTCTGTAACATGACCTCTATATAGATAACACTGACCCATCATTACTCACTACTGACATAGATGGTCACACGTTATCTCTCTCCTCCTGTGTACAATGACCTCTATATAGATAACACTGACCCATCATACATCACTACTGACAATGGATGATGTACACGCTATCTCCTCCCCCCTTCCTGGACAATGATCTGTAATATATATAACACTGACCCATCATTACATCACTAGTGACAATAGATGATGTCACAGCTTATCTCCTCCCCTCCCTGTACAATGACCTCTATATAATAACACTGACCCTCATTAATCACTACTGACAATAGATGATGTCACCGTTATCCCCGCCCCCCCCCCCCCTGTACAATGACCGCTATATGATAACACTGACCCATTATTACATCACTAACTTACAATGATTGTCACAGCTTATCTGCTCCTCCTCCCTGTAACAATGACCTCTAATAGAATATACTGACCCATCATTACACACTACTGACAATAGATGATGTCACAGCTTTCTCCTCCCTCCCTGTACAATGATCTGTATATAGATAACACTGACCCCATCATTACTACATCACTAACGACAATAGATGATGTCCAGCTTATCACCTCCCCTCCCTGAACAATGACCTCTATATATTAACACTGACCCATCATTACATCACTACTGACAATAGATGATGTCCACGGTTTCCGCCCCCCCCCCCCCTGTACAATGACCCCTATATAGATAACATACCCTTATTACATCACTACTACAATAGATGATGTCACAGCTTATCTCTCCCCTCCCTGTACAATGACCTCTATATAGATAATACTGACCCATCATTACATCACTACTGACATAGATGATGTCACAGCTTTTCCTCCCCCTCCCTGTACAATGATCTGTATATAGATAACACTGACCCATCATTACATCACTACTGACAATAGATGATGTCACAGCTTATCTCCCCCCTCCCTGTACAATGATCTGTATAATAACATGACCCATCATTACATCACTACGAACAATAGATGATGTCCCAGCTTATCTACTCCTCCCTCCCTGTACAATGTACCTCTATATAGATAATACTGACCATCATTAACATCATCTGCTGTGATGTCCACACTTATCTCACCTCCCCTGACAATGACCTCTAGTACAGATAACACTGACCCATCATTACACTCATACTGACAATAGATGATGTCACAGCTTATCTCCCCCTCCTGTACATACCTCTATACAGATAACACTGACCCATCATTACATCACTACTGACAATAGATGATGTCACAGCTTATCTCCTTGTCCAATTTAAGATTGAACATTTTTAATTTCTTAAAGTTCTTTACTCCGTCAGCTGATTTCATGATTTCAAAATAGTTTTTTGGTCAAACTAAAAATATCAATATAAATTCTAAATTTAATTCTTGCTTGAAACGTAGGTCATTAAAGACATTTCTAATAGGAGGTCATTAGACGTGAGTGATATCATACTCAGATGGAATTACATAGAAAATGACTGATTCTGGTGATATCACAAGTTTCACCATCTAAAAAGCAGAACTTTCAACTGTTTGAACTTTCACACATCGGGCTTCAAAGGAAACGACAGGCCAACTAGTCATGACATTTCATGAACGAGATGCATTGATTACATGACCTTCTCCGCGATGGAGGCTCTTGGACTTCTTCTTCTCATATCCCTTCTTAAAGGTCAGTTTTATTTGTCCTGTATCCATTGGTGTTTTCATGGTAGGTGAATTTTTTTTATCTTGATCAACATTTCATAAATGTTGTGCACATGGTCAAAAATGGTGGCCAAAAATGTCACCAATGTTGAAGGTCCTAGGATTATGAACATTGTTTTTTAACGTTTCTCACCGACTATATCCACGGTAGTTAGTAGAAGACACTTTTTCGGTATTTAGACGGGCAAACTCATAAGTTTTACTACTGGAAGTGTCCTAAAAAAGCTTTTGTATAGTAAGCAATATGTGGTGAGGAGGTCTTCCTGTAGCTTCATGTAGCTCTTGTTGACTTCAACCAGAGATACTTGTCCAAGTCCTTGGTTTAAACATGTCACTTTTTGTGCCTACAGGAGGAAGCTGTATATATAAAAGTAATCCATACTGTGCAGAGCAGCGAGGGACCATCCTTGTAGAGGAGAAGGGCTCTGTGACCATCCCATGTAACTTTACGTATCCAAAGTCTTTGGGCAGATCTGTAGATGTGAGAGTGTTCTGGAGACGAGGATTGCCGGATCGCTGTGGAAATGGTGTTATCATATATAAACCCTCAATAGGCTGGACACATAGTAACTATACAGGGAGAATCTCACTAGTGGGAAATCCAATAGAAGATGGAACAGCAACAATCACAATCAGAGATCTGAGGAGGACAGATCACGCCACATTCTGCTGTAGAGTGGAAATATATGAAGGATCGAAATGCATAGCAGGATGGCAGAATCCTCATGGAACATACATACAGTTTAAAGGTAAAGTAATGAATAATATATTGAGACAATTTGGATCCTTACATCATCCTGCAGGGGAGGGGCAGACTCATTGCTCCTCCTTCTGTCTGTATCACCCTGCAGGGGAGGGGCAGACTCATTGCTCCTCCTTCTGTCTGTATCACCCTGCAGGGGAGGGGCAGACTCATAGTTCCTCCTTAAGTCAATATCACCCAAAAGGAGAAGGAGTAGACTCATAGCTTTTCCTCCTGTCTGTAGCATCCTTCAAGGCAAGGGACAGACTCATAGCTCCTCCTTCTGTCTATAACACCCTGCAGGAGAAGGTATGGACTCATAGCTCCCCCTTCTGTCTCTAACACCCTGCAGGGGAAGGGCAGACTCATAGCTCCTCCTTATGCCTGTAAGTCCCCACAACAGGGGGGGGGGGGCAGACCCTTAGATTGTTCTTTTGTCTATCACCCTGCAGTAGGAGGAAAGGCAGACTCATAGGCCTTTCTTGTGTCTGTATCACTCTGCAGGAGGAAAGATAGACTTATAGGTCTGCCTCATGTCTGTATCACCCTGTGGGTGGGGACGATAAGACTCATAGCACCTCTTGTCTGTATCACCTGAAAGGAGGAGGGGTAGACTCATAGCTTTGCCTTCTGTCTGTAGCATCCTTCAAGGGAAGGGGCAGACTCATAGCTCCTCCTTCTGTCTGTAACACCATGCAGGAGAAGGGATGGACTCATAGCTCCTCCTTCTATAATCCTGCAGGAGGAGGGATGGACTCATAGCTCCTCCTTCTGTCTATCACTCTGCAGGAGGAGGAGGGGAAGACTCATAGCTCCTCCTTCTGTCTATCGCCCTGCAGGAGGAGGAGGGGCAGACTCCTAGCTCCTCCTTCTGTCTGTATCACCCTGTCTATATCTCCTTACAGATGAATTTTCAATAGAACAGCCGGATGTGGTTCCTGTCCTTATTGGAGAAGATATGATTATACCATGTATCACTCACTATAATGCCTCAGCTTTTATAGAAAAAGTCACCTGGACTATGGGGACTGGTGTTCTGTGTAATGAAAATTATCAAACAATTTTTACCTGGGACTATGACAATTACCAGCTACACATTATTGGGCCATGGTCGGTTGTGGATTTTCCTCGAAATCTGTCATTAAAAAAAACAAAAAAAAAAGTGACATCAGAGGATAACAAGCATTACTGCTGCCGAGTGAAGACGAGACTGCAGGGAGGGAGCACTGTATTTCCCATACATGGTACTGAGGTCGTAGTTGTAGGTGAGTGACATTGGGGGTCATCTTTATTTCTGTCTTTTTGAGACATTTTTTGTCTCATTGCAATTTTTGAGCCATTTGGGGACATTTTGAAATTTCCGCCGGACACTTGTTTTTTGTCACAAAGACACATTCATCTTCTATTCCAAATGTGCTAAATGTCGCGAATGTCATTTATCATTTCAAATTGTCTAAAATTTGCTACGTTTTTTGGCACAAAAAACTCCAGATGAAACCATACATAAGGAAAACTTAGAAAATGGAAAGAAATGACTTGAGACATTTGTGCAACATTTTTGCGACATTTGTAACAAATGTCTCAAAAAGAGATCTTAAAAAAAATCCCTCATTTAAAACAAGGAAAAAGTGGGATTGATAAATTACCAAAGATGCAATAAAATGAAAAAATGACCAAAAACTAGCCAAAAATACAGAGATAAGATAAGTGACCCCCATTGAGTGGAACATTATTTGATTCCCAACAAGTTCCATTAGTTTATGGATTTCTGTTTTATTCTGATTTGTGCGTCTCTCCAGCTTCTTAGTGCAGGTCTAACCTTCTACTGTCGGTGGCAATCCGACACATGCCCCATACTAGAAACTGGGCATGGAAACCTAAAAAAGTAGCTGTATCCAAGTGGTGTATAGACGTCTTATGCAAAAGTATATGAAGACAGCATAAAATAACTAGCCTTCTTATGTTTGAGCAGAGGGGTCTTTCCTCGCGTTCTCTCGGAAAGGTCTATATTTGTTTGGCATCAGATGAGTTTCTCAACGTTACGATAAATGAAGTCTATGGGTGACACCAATAGTACGGGTTGTCGAGTTTTGCAGCAATAAGGCAATTACATCTGGTTATGGTCCATTTTTACGTCTAAGAGTGTTATTGTTTTCTAGCCAGATAAGTTTTAGGTGATGTAATTGATTTTCTTGTGAACAATGTGTGACTTGATTGTTGTACTTATCTCAACAGGATCAACAGATCCCAAGTTTGAAGTTGTGCAACCAGAGGTGACCTTGTTGGACACAGATGGCTCTGCCACTCTCAGCTGCTCATACTACCACCAATCAGACACAGACCCTCTGTGGACTGAGGTTTACTGGAGAGTCGGCAACCCAAGTGGTATCTATGCCTATCACCCCTTCCCAGAGATGGTTCATTCCAGCTATAGAGGAAGAACAGAGCTGAGAGGACTGGCCAATCTCCATATAAAGGGGGTGGACAGTAAGGATAATACTACATATTATTGCTTTGTGATGCTCAAGTTCTGTTACGGTTATGCCAAATTCAGCTCGTCCATTCAGCATGGAAGTGGGACCAAACTAGAGATAAAACGTAAGTCAAAAGCAACCTAAAAGAGGTTATCCAGTCTAAAAAAAAGGGGGCACACACATGGTACTGTTTTCCTTAGCCTTTGGGGAGCATTAAAAGATTCAAATTTGCCCACTGGTCTTCATACCCATGGCCTTTGAGACAGTGAGCACATAATTTACGATGAGGGCAAATTGTAAGTTATACACATGTGGCTGTAGGGTAAATGGAGGGAAAAAGGACACAAACCAAAGGTTTACATAGTTTCTAACTCAAAAACAATTAGTCTAAACATAGTCAAATACACAAGGCTTTGTAAATTGTACTGAAAAATTGTGCAATTACGACACCTTCTATCGATAAACTCACCATAACCCAACGACAAATTGAGTTCATAGGGACCACTATATATATAAGACAAATGTGTGATCTGTGATGCAACTGATGTACATTCATGTTGGATCTGTACAATCCTTGCTGTGCGTACATGACACCAGGTTATAGATGTGCCGACCATGTATAGCACACCAGGTCATGGAGCAACTCAAAGATCAAATTGTTGTCCATCAACCATTGACATGGATCTGTGGATCTGTTTTGTTGACGTTGTGGCTTCTCCACCATTTAAGACACCATTTTGATTATTCCCTAAAAACTTCCTAATTTTAAACTTTTCCTTCAGATTGTATTGTCCTACTTATTTACTCAATTCTTCCTATGGTCAGGAGTGTCCACATGGACTGTTGGAATCTCAATGTCTACTCATGTCTACGTCTTATTTCCCATAGGTTTCTCAGAATCGCCTCAAAAATCTCAAGTCCAGACAGTTATTATATATGTGGCCATCAAAAACCTCATCCTCCTTGTCCTTGTGATATTGTATCTTGTCTATCTGAAGAAAAGAAGCCTTCAATCTGATGAGGAACCTGATAGTAACTTGCAAACACTCCAGACATTCTCTACTGAAAACCCAAATATCTCTAATTACTTTATGTAACTTGTAATATCCACAGTTCACCTTAAACTGGTTTCTTAAAGGGGTTTGGTGACCTGCATTTTAATTGTTTATATTTTAATCGTTTATATTGTTTAGACTTTTAGTCTATTTGAAAAACGTTATAACTTATAAGATGCTATCGTAGTGTTACATAACTTGTTCTATACATTGTATCAAGGCTCCTTCTCCCACAGCTTTGCCCTGTACTGTGAGATTTCTCGTCTACTGTAGGGAATCTTGGTGGTCCCAATATCTTTTCTATACTATGCTTGGCATGTTCTTGTAGCAGTGGATCCCAACTTTGAGAATAGAAGCAGGGCCGGTTTAAGATTTCTATGGGCCTTGAGCTGTGTGAATATTATAGCCCCTACAAGTCTGGAATTCACTCCCTACATCTGGTGCTAGAAGCTTATTGAGGAATAGAGGATGCGTCCCTTCTTCTTCTTTGAATCTGTGATTGCAGGACCTTCATAGTTCCTGAAATTGCTCTCGAGGATTTCATGGGTGAAGAGCCTTTTCAATATATAATTTGGCTTGTAGTTTGGTTGGCCGTAGGCCCCATTTAAGACTTTGGCCCTGAGCTACCGACCAAACCGCAATACTATATTCCACTGCTGAGTGTAACTGTTATCAGGTAAATCCAGCTGTTTTATCATATTTGTCTCAGTTTTCTTAAGAAATTTTACTGTAAATTTCATGATGTGAAGTGGTTTCCTGTGTTTAAAAATGAACTTTGATGAAATAAATAAGATACAAATGTTCATGCAAAATTATTTAACCAACATAAAACCGAAATCATGAATTACTATCTTACACGTGTCTAAGTATTAACATCCTTTAGTTGGGTTGGAACTTGTAGACTTCGGTCTACAAGTCGAGTCGAGGGGTATTGGACCTCCAGCAGTCTAATATTAAGGACCTGTTCTATATTCTCTCCTATTCTTAACTGAAAAACTTTTACATACAATGTGCCACAAACTACTGGTACTTGGTTTGTGTACTTGGTACATAAACAACATTTTGTAAGTGACTCAAGCAGAGGCTGTGACTTCATGATGGACAAAGTCCTTGCCTTTACTAAAAAAATATTTGAACGAACTTTAAAACACTCATGTCCATTTTTTTCAGTGACGTGCAGCCCACGAGAATAAAGTCACAACAAGCATTGGGTGTCATTTGTGTTCAGTACATTTTCACAGATTTTTATACAAATTTTTGCCAATTTTTTTTTTTAACTGAGCAGAAAAAATGTTGGATCTACAAATGTGAAAAAAATGATTCATCAATATAATATTTTTTTTGTCGACATGCAATGGATACACTGAAAAAGACCTAGGAAGGGACTTGGGCTTGCCATGTCTTGTATGACACACCCAGTACTTCCTGCTATGCCCTCAGTACCAAGAGAGCGTCCGGCTGTTATCACATCCCCATTTCACAATTCTGGGGTCGTAGTCGACCATGAGGCACCTCAGTTTACATCATGTACACAGAACCACAGAGATTTTTTTCATTTTGTGCTGTATTGCTGTATTACAAAAAAGTATTATCTATATTGCATTGTATAGCTGCACTGAAATAGAACTGGTCTATTGGGGGTTCGTCCGGGATGATTTTAAAACAAATAGACTAGTCTCAATGATCGTTCATCGCTCCAAATCAACCACTTACTGGGTCCCCACAACTCTCTGAACACACAGACATTGGCCCAAATAAATCAAAACTGGTGCAGTTTGCCTCACTCATGTGCAATCTGCACCAGATAATGCAATAGTGGCGCAGGCTCCCAGTAAATCCGGTCTGTTTTCAGTACCTGCACCTTTTTCTTTGGTGCACTTTCATTATACAGCGTGCAACACAATTATGTCGAGTGCCAGTAATAAATGGGGTGAAAACTCAGACTAAGCCCCTTTAGGTACACCTTTTTCTGTCTTGCCGGACAAAGTGCAACCAACCGTGCCACAAAAGTGGCCCAAACACTTTATAAATACATGTGCAAGTTTCAAGACCTTCTTTATAGACCCGAAAAAAACTGGTGCAGACACAATGATATATATGGGCCATTGACTGCTCAGAAGCAGCAGTAGAAACCAACCTGAGCTCAAAATGTTACTAAAAAGCTCAAGTTCAGCCTCGCGGCAATACTCATTGTATGATATGTGGAAATGCGGTCTTGTTTTTTTTTTCTCTCCCCATGTGGGTTCATCTCAATATGGTCTTTTATCAATTACCTTGGAGTGTTAACAAAATATCTGGATCTCCATAAAAAGGCAAGAGTTTAGTCATCACAAATGATAAGGTATTGTCTTATTTGATCCCTGGTTCCTGAGGGGGGCAGACTTTGCACCCTTCCATAGGGACCATTATACCTTTTAAAAATATCCACCTTTTGGGCACAGTAAATAGTGGATATTTTTAGAACCTACAGTGAAGCCTCCTCAATCATATGGTTACTTTACCCACCTACAGCTCTTTGGGATCGGTTACTCCGCCGGCTGCTCCAAGGACACCTCTATTTCAAAAAATGTGATTATACGGGTAGTGAGTCTCCACTACCTGGGAAGGTGAAAATATACCATTACTTTTTTCTCAAATCACTTTCCTGACATCCTAGACTATATACGTGCTTGGTTTCCTGCGTGTTGTTTTTTTTTTCTATTTTCCTGTAGGGACCGCTATAAGAATTATGGTGCAGTTTTACATGTTGCTTTTGCAAGAAAATGTTAATATTTTTGTCTCCCTATTGTCAGATGGGTGGAGCTAGGCATGGACCATCCCCCATGACAATAGAAAAGTTTCAGGGTGCTTTCAGTATCCTGTTTGATAAACAGGCTTTCTACTGTCAAATGGGCAGTCCTAAGCTGGAGCAGAAACCCTGGTTCCATCCATTTGACAGTAGAGATCTGAAAATAATTGCTGATTGCTTTCGAAAGGTGGGGATCTTTAGACAAAATCCCAGCTACACCAGAATAATTAGAGTAGCACCTATTAAGGCAGGTAAGATGGAGGCTGTGAAAGGTCCTCTTAATAAGACGTGGGTACTATACGTGGTACATTCTAGAAGCAATACATTGGAGACCAGGGGTTAGCACATGAATTTCTTTTTTAAACATTGAGACGGGGCAAGAAAAACTTCAGAGCTCAAGAAATGCAACAAATTAGTCCTGAAATATAATAAATATATAAATATAAGTCGTAGAAAAAAAAATACACCGTGGGTATAAAGGTATTTATTTACAGTAGAGTAAGGTGAGTATCCAAATTGTAAGAAAGATGAGGAATTTCATGGTGATGTAAGTTGCCATAATTACTACTTGTGGATGTGGTTGTAATTCGTTCCCGATGTGATCTAAAATATAAATAAAAAAAGGGGAAACAGTTATGAGACTTATCGTCTGCCGAGGCAGCATCACACTCTTCATGAAGCTCTTTCCACAGGTCATTGAGGTTCTGGGGTACAGAGTCACGGCCTCTACAATGTGAAGCAACTGAACCCTTCGATTTTCATTGAGATTAAGTTTTGGAGAAAGTGCAGACCCCTCTATGTGAGCTCCAGCAGATGTCCCATAATGATGAGACCTCAATTGGCTGGAGTATTGTCCACCATGAAGTTGTTGAAGCTGTAGTGACCAGACAACTGTCCACAATGTAACATCACAACCACCAGGTGACAATGAGGCTGATGCTTAGCGTTCTCCTTGACAACAGTAAGTTCTGGAGATGATTGTCCTTTATTATTCAGTTTGACAGAGTATGGTTCACAATGAGGCAATTATTTATGTGGGGTGTTTTCAAAGGATGTTCTATTATGTGACTGTATCACTCCCTCTGCCTCCCTATTACAACCTGCTGATGACTCTCTGTGATACTCAAAGCTCAGTGGCCACTTCCATCCAAGAACAGAACGTTTGAATCCTCACAATGGTGCGATTCTACTATTTAGTTGCTACTTGTTGTCTTTGTCTCATGATGTAAAAATGCGAACAGCATGATCAGGAGGACTGTTTAACCCCTTAAGGACGCAGGGTTTTTCGGCTGATTTCTCGCTCTCCAACTTCAAAAATCCATAACTTTTTCATTTTTACGCGTACAGACCTGTGTGAGGGCTTATTTTGTGCGTAACAAATTTTACTTTCCCGTGATGCTATTTATTTTAACATGCCGTGTACTGCGAAGCTGAAAAAAAATTCCAAATGTGGAAAAATTTAAAAAAAACTGCACGTGCTTCACGTTCTTGTGGGCTCAGTTTTTACGACTTTCACTCTTCGCTCCAAATAACATACCTACTTTATTCTTTGGTTCGGTGCGATCGCGGTGATACCAAATTTATACAGGTTTTATTGTGTTTTAATACATTTTCAAAAATTAAACGAATGTGTACAAAAAAGAAAAAAAATTTTTTGCCATCTTCTGACGCTAATAACTTTTTCATACTTTGGCGCACGGAGATGTGTGAGGGGTCATTTTTTGCGAAATGAGGCGACGTTTTCATTGCTACCATTTTGAGGTCTGTGCGACATTTTGATCATTTTTTATTTCATTTTTTATGTTATGTAAAAAGGTGTAGAAGTCGCATTTCGGACATTTGGGCGCCATTTCCCGCCTCGGAGGTCACCGCCGCCCATAACCGTTTTTATATTTTGATAGATCGGGCATTTTGGGACGCGGCGATACCTAATATGTCTGTGATTTTTACTGTTTGTTATGTTTTATATCCGTTCTAGGGAAAGGGGGGTGATTTGAACTTTTTTTTTTCTTTTTTTTTCACAATTTTTTAGACCATCTATGGTACATTAACCCTAGATGGTCAGATCGCTGCTACCATATACTGCAATACTACAGTATTGCAATATATGGCATTTTTGCAGGTCATACATTACAATGAGCCACTGGCTCATTGTAACGAACCTGCATAAGCCATGTAGCCTCGTGTCAAAAGAAGACCCGAGGCTACCATGGTAACCGATCGCCGCCCCCCGATGACGTTCGGGAGCGTGGCGATCTGAGGGGTTAAATTCAAATTCCAATTGAACCAGGAAATTTATTGGGAAATTCATGGATCAAACACCTGTTATGACTTTTGCCATTAAGCTCCTTGTTAGAGAACAGCAAATTGTGCAAAACGCAATGAAACGCTGAGCGATTGGATGTCTACATTGGATGTCTACATTCTCTAAACTTTCAGGTCCTCTTAGGTTCATCCTGAAATTTCACCCGTAAGTCAAATATTCCCAACTATTTGTAAGTAGTGTAGATATATCAGTAGTGGTTTGGGACATGGGACAGACAATAAAGAGCGAGGCCTTTGGCCTTACACTCCTCATTCACGTGTACTAAAAGCTCATCCAGGACCTTTGATGACCCTCTAAAGAATGGAACATATTTAAAAAAATTAAAAAAATATTCATTTAGTAAAAGCTACAGAGAAGCTTTTATCCATTGGTTTCACTCTCAAAAAACAAAAATGCATGTACAAAGTTAAGATTCCGGAAGTGCTCACTCCTACCAGTTCTTGAAGGATGTGGTTTTAAAGTGAAATATCCAAGCGCTCTCATCTGGTCGAGAAAAGAGGATTTCACTCTAAAGGATAAATATGCGCTTTCAGACCGATGGTCCGGTAGTACGGCTCCAATTATCTGGCACCTTCTCGAAGGACAATTCACTGCAATGTCTGTGCACCGACATTGGGTCCTAAGAGGAATCGGGGAAAGAATAGTACAATACCTCTGGCTATACAGTAAGAAAACCCTTTCATATACTACTCACAAAGAAAAAATGCAAAATCAGGTATATAAAGTCCTTCGACACCTCGCTCGACCTATGTTTAGCCTCTTCTCGCTTTATCTGGGGCATGGTGTTGGCAGACACAATGCTAAGATAAAATCTGATTGGTGGATTTAAGTTGTATGTATATCTGAATCTGGAATACTTTTGTGACTCTACTGTAATGCAATTTTCTGAAATTAACTTTTTTTATGTCCATTTTTAATTGTAATTGTTTGTCCATAAGAAAAACGGATGTCTAGAGATTTAAAGGGACATGTATTTTTACGTTTATATACATTATGTATTTAAAATTGGCCACTATCAGACATTTGAAAGAAGAAGAAATGCACCAAATTCATGCCCCAGGTGAAGCAGGAAGAGGAGAAACCTGGACGAGATGGACGAGATGTTTCTGGCATCTGAAGGATTTATAGGCGCTCTTAAATATTCTATTTTACATTTTATTTATTAAATTTATATTGAAGTGTTTTTTACTTTATACCCAGAGATATTGCACTATTCTTTGTCGGATTCCTCTTAGGACCCAGTGTGGGACAACAGACACAGAAGTGAATTGGCCTTGGAGTGGGTTTATCGGAGTGGGACTACCGGACCGTTGGTCTAAAAATACATATTTATCCTCTGGAGTGGAATCCTGTTTTCTCGACCACCTAAAAACGCTGGGATATGTAATAGAAATCACGTCCTTCGAGTGATAGGAAGGAGTGATCACTCCTGGAATCTTATCTTGGTATATGCATTAAACAAATTAGACTGATGGACACACACAATTTTCATGAAGCCAAAAGCCCATGACAGCTCCAAGGGATATAAAAAAAATTCAATAGATCAATTTATAGATTCCGATGTATTTTTTAAAATACTGGGGCACATTTACTTACCCGGTCCTGTCACGATCCCCGCATGTGTTGTCCGACGAAGATTTGGGTCCGGCATGATTCACTAGGCCCATGTGCCCGAGTTCCTGCATCTGTCGCTTCCCCGCTCAGGTCCGCCGGAGTTCACCTTCTTCTTCCCGGTGCATGTGAGTGCTTGTCTTGCGACACAAATCCTTTTTTAAATTCAACGGTTTGTCCGAATCTGTCGGGTTGTCAGAAGGCCACGCCGGCCTCGCCGGCGCCGATGCGACACAATCCGATTGCGTGCGCCAAAAACCCCGGGCAATTCGGCGCAAAACAGGAAAAATCGCAAAACCTGATGAAAGTGCGGCATTCGGACCCTTAGTAAATGAGCCCCGCAGTGTGTCACAGAATCCATCCATCACACATGCTATAAAACTTACCAGACACTTATCTCTATGTGCTGTGCACATTCATTTTACCTGCCACACGTAGTCTTGTGCCTTCTCCATATTTAACTATGTTTTCATACACATCATTTGCTGTACATTTCCTGATCATCACAAAGCAGTAATACATGGAGGTGTCTGACATCTCCAGTCCTTGTATGTGGAGATCCGCTGCTCGTATTATTCCCGTTCTCCCTCTATAATTGGGATGGACCATTTCTTTGTAGGGGTGGTAGACATATGGACCACTTATGTTACCCGCTCTCCAGTAAATATCTACCCCCAGGACATCGCTCTCCATGTATGGACTGTAGGAGCAGCTTAGTGTCACTGACTCTCCTCTATGTCCTGTGATGTTGTACGACTGTGTGACCGTGAATGATGAGGAGGACGAGGAATCTAGAACACAAGAAATACAATTTTGAAGAAATAGAGGAAAACTATTGATAACGTTTATAAAATGTTGTGCACTTTTTTCTGCAAATTACGTTAAAGAAGATTGCAGCCGAACCAACTTTATTATTTCCCTTGTCATAAATTAGCCCAGTACATACCTGCAATGGTCAGTTCTGTGCCTTGTCGGCCATCTACCCAACCATCATTGGTGGAGACAATACAGCGGTAATAGGAAGATCCTTTGCTTGATACATTGTGTATACGTAGAGAGACATCTGTAGGGAAATCCACCAGTGAGAACTGGATATTATTCTCTGTGGTTATCTTTTTCCATGGACTAGTAGTCACCTTACTAATATTCATACATGAATTGCAATCAGTTTCCCATATGACTTTGTTGGCTGCCCCCGTCATCTCCAGGGGATAATAACAGGGAATGGTAATGTTTTCTCCCATTACAGCAATTAAGTCATCAAACTGAAAGACGAACTTCTTATCTATGAAAAAAACAAAAGAAAATTATATCAAGTATATAAAAAATATAATATATAATACAACTGAGATGACTCTACTGACCCACGCCCAGCCTGTACAACAAAGGAGAAATGACCTGCAAACCAATGAAAATTTTAGTCTTTTTTAAAGCATGAAGACCAAATTACTACCAGAAATCCTACCATTTGATTTGATGCTGAGTGGTTTTGCTGATAAAACAGATATAACATTATGATAATGAAGCTCTGTCGCTTCTATGGCTGCTTCAGTGCTTCTCCTTGCACATTAGTTATTCACTGCTGCACAGGATGATGTAATCCCTGAGTTGTGCCTGAAGGCAGAATAATCAATTGCTGCACCATCCCTCAGCTGCTGTGTATGAGTCATCCAGCTCAGATTGATTAGCCGTGTCTTGCTGGTTGATTAGTCTTCACACAAGCTCCATGTGTAAAGTGTTTATGTAGGCAGCCAGCCTTACCCAGCTTTCCCAAGGTCCTGAATGTTATAATTGTTTTTTCATCAAACCCACTCAGCTCAGGGATTAACCAAGATATGACCCTGCATCAGTGTAGCTACAGAAGTCTCAAGGTATGTTTGCTTCATACTGCATCAAATCAAATGGTAGATTTCCTTTAAGAAGGAAGCATAAAAAATGTCCAAAAACAATTCCATGTGCCATATACAGATGTCATCATCCTCATTTTATGGCAAATTTGGCTTATTACTCAAGTTTCCGATTGAACCCATTGAATATGATGTCCTGTAGTTAAAAAGCAGTTGGAACTTAGACGGGAAAGTCTGAAAATGGTCCTAGATGACAAGTCTGGTCTGTCTTTAGACTGTCTAGTCCAAGTTTAAACCATTTGTTAAAGTTTGGTCAAATATTTATTTTTTTGTGAAGTCCCAGTCCCTGCTTGAGTCACTTCCAAAATGGGATTTATGCATTAAAAATGGCAAGTTTGTGTAACATTTTACGTAAACGTTATCCAGCTAAACTGTTCTTAATATCAGATTAGTGAAATTCCAATACCCAACAACTCCATCAAAGTCTACAAGGTCCTACACAACTGAAGGATTCTAATACTTCAGTTGTGTGTTGGTTAAAGAATTTTACTTGAACATTTGTATCTGTTTATTTCCTCCAAGTTCATTTTACCAACAAAAGGAGAAGCCAGGAAACCACTTTAGGTCACGAAATTTACTGTGAAATTTCCTAAGAAAACTGAATTGCAGATGACAAATATGATAAAACAGATGGATTTACATGATAACAGTTCCACTTTCACAGTTGGGTCCCACTGCTGCAAGAAAGTTCCGAGCATAGTATAGAATAGATGTTGGGGCCACCAAGATGCCCTACAGCAGATGGGAGATCTCACAGTGCAGGGCAAAGCTGTGGGGGAGGGATCATTGATATATTTAGGGTAGAAGAATGTATGTAACACTACTATATTGCCATCAAACCCTAAGTGTGCTAAATATTTAAATTTGGACCTTGACAATGGTCTTTCCACCGAGAAAATCGCAATCTGCATCATGTGAGGCCATAACATCTGGAAGAATACAAAATGGAGTCCTTTCATCCATTGCAAAGCCAAGAGGTGGACGTCCAGGAAAAATATTGAAGTCAACACGTCGGGTTATCACACTATTGACCAGTTCTGGCGAGACAAATACCTTGTGGAGAAGGCTTCAATGCTTTGAGAACACCGACAACAAGGCAAGAACTGTGTGATGCCCAATACACAAGTTTGGAATTGTGGTCCAAAAAGGGTGAAGAAGCCATGATTTCAATGTCATCAAAATAAGCCTTGGCTGCAGTTTGCAAAAAAATACAAAAGATTGACAATAGAAGACTTGAAATGGATGATTAAAGCCATGAGATGAAAGTCAATAGATTGGACTCTGATAGGCGCACATGGGTCTAGAAGAATTAAGTGATAACAGGGGGTTTGGTGGAGGTATCTGTCAAGTTTTGTGGAAGTATCCTGATAAGGGTTTTTTTTTAAAGCCAAAGACGTTGGATACTTGACGGGGTCTCAGCTCTGAGCTATATGTGAGTATGCTACAAGATGAGTTACTTGAGTACTATGGGCAGAGCCGGATTAAGGGAGGGACTCCTGGGGCTCGAGCCCCAGGGCCCCCACCAGTTTCCGACAGTCAGTGACTCAGCTCAGCCCAGGGCTGCCTGCATCGCACATGGGGGTCTAGGATGTCAGCTGTGTCAGTGAAACAAAGCTGCCATCGCTGGCGGAGATCGCCAATGTAGTGTTTTGGTGGCAACAGGTTGTGATGGGACGCCGGTGGTGAGTGATGACGTCGACGTCCGATCACTACATGCTGCCGCCAAAACAGTGCATTGGCGATCTCCCCCAGCAATGGCAGCTGTGTCTTCAGTGGCCGGCGACTGCCTGAAGAGCGAGGAAGAGCCTGCAGCGTTGTGGGATCACTGGAAGGGAAGGTGAGGTAAGTATGAAGTTTATAATTTTGTGGCCATTTTCTACACGGGACTTGCGGCTAAGTTCTACAGGGGGCTTGTGGCTGTATACTACAAGCGTCTGGTGGCTGTATACTACAGGGGTCTGGTGACTGTATTCTACAGGGGGCTGGAGGTTATATACTACAGGGGGCTGACAGTCTATATACAACAGGGGGCTGGCAGGCTATATACTACAGGGGGCTGGCAGGCTATATACCACAGGGGGCTGGCAGGCTTTATACTTCCAAAAACATTGTTGGAAGGGCCCCCACCAATTTGCATCCAGGGGCCCCCAACACCCTTAATCCGGCCCTGACTATGGGTATAGAAAGGATAACATGACTCAACATAACTCACTTGAATACTCACTGTATTCATACCGTACATTGGGAATGGACAGAAGAGATCTGAGATCAGATTAAGGTCAAGACATATTTTATCCTCTGCTAAAAAGGAAAGTCACATGTCCGTCTATAAAATGATGATAGCCTAGTATTCGGAGGTGTAGAAGACGGAGAGATATGGAGCCTGTAAGTCACAAGTTCAAAAAATTGTTACCCCTTTGTACCCCTTTGCTTGTCATTGTACACATTTTTGTGTTAAAGCCTCATTCCTCCCCATTATGTCAGGTCAATAGTAACATTATAGTTGAAAAAGAAAATAAACTTGGGCCCAGTGTGACTGTGTTAATCAGGAGGTAGCCATGTTCAGAAGGAGTTTTTTCTTCATTGATATTAGTTTTATTTTATTAAATGGGAGACTCTCATAAAGTGGCATTTTTATTCATTCTCTTTTAAAACCTTTGATAATTCTCCAACACATGCAAAATCCATAGTGTGTGATTGAATAAATTCCAAAAAATATAAATTAGCAAGAATTGCAATATTTCTAACTGCACATGAGCACCCCTGAACTGTCCATTAAGGTTAGAGGTTTGGGTGCACCCCGAAACCGTACCCGAATGGAAAGTTTGGGTCGACTCATCTCTTTTTGTGACCTAAACAAAATATTTTTCTTTATCTTACCTGCAAAATTCAGAACGGTTCCAAAGACATCCTGCCATGTATAAGTATCTTTGCCATTTTTCGATAAAGTTACACTGCAACAAAACATCCTTCCATCTGAGGGTTGTAGACCTTGGATTGTAATGGATTCAGTCTGGTTCTTACGCGGATCCTTTCTTACTCTGGACAGTCGGCCCTTATATTTATCAATGACATTTCCAGAGACATCTATTATTGTCTGGTTGGTTCTGTGGCAGTAGGGTCCATCTGTTTCCCACCAATTTACTCGAATCTGTGAATTTTTCAAAGTTTCTGAAAAAGTGTAGGTACACGGAATGGTGACAGATTCTCCTTCCTTCACAAAGACAGTTCTTGGCTGGTGAACACAGAAATAGTTTGATGCCCAACTGCATCCTGTGATGTTCCACAAGAGGAAATAACCAATGAAAATCCATTATTTGCAACAAATATAAACCAAGGAAGACAATACTTTAGCTTAAAGAGGACCTCCACCACCTTCACTTACTCCAACCTTTTGTGCTAAATTAACATAAATGGTTTGGTCTCTGACTTCTTGGTTTTGTCCTCTCTTTCATCTACTATCTTATTGGAACCCTTGTGTATTATCCCACTCAAGTTTTAGGGATAATGATGGCGAAAAGATACTCCGACAACTACATTAGTACTAATAATATTTCAAATTCTATAGGGATTGGGAGTTTTTTTCTGGTTTCAGGATCACATGTCCAAAATCTGATTATAGATTCATAGCTTATATTTGTCACCTACAGATGCAGCGCTGGTTAACATGACTTAAAGGGAGAGAACTCATTTAGTTAACACAGAAAATGGGTGGTTATCATGTCTGGTTAATGGGTAGAGCCAGTTATGCTATACAGTCCTACACTGTATGTTTTTTTACAAATAAATTGGTCAGACAACAGGACACCTTCCAAAAGTGCTTGTGTCCAGAAGCTGATTGGTGCCATCATACATGGCAGTGCCCCAGTTTGGTCAAATCAGTAGTGTGAAACCAGTTATAGGGTGCAAAACGTTGTAAATAGTGGAGGTGGCAAATGTTCCCTCAAAACTAGGTTAATGACCTAATAACATGATGAACTTTTCTTTTTGGACTTCATTTAGGTTGCCACTATGAGCCTCTGAGTCTAATTAGAGCGAGGACAAATGTTCTTCCCACAAAATCGTCACTGTCACATATTAAAGGGATTTTCCCTTGAAAGAACATTCTCAAATTGAAATCAACAAGTGATGTAAACACAATAAAGGTAATTTTTTAACCCTTTACTTCACAATTTACTTCCTATGACTCCCTAGCCTGGTCAGTGCAAAATTCTAGGGTGTGGGGGGCAGGGACTCTAAGCAGACACATTATGATCCATCTCGTTCTGGGAGTTGACAATGTGGTTTATATACACTTTCATTTAACTTCTGAACATTGTACTAGTATCTGACACATAGAAAGAGGGATGAGACAGATCAGAGATGATGAAATCCATAAGATGCATATTACACACAATGACAGTCAGCTCTGCTACATCTTTGCTATTCCACAACACACTAGATCTGCTGTGCCTTCCTGCTGTGCCTCCCCAGATAACTTATCTTTATGTAGCTTATAGTTCTCCTACTGCAGCTGCCTCAGTAACTCAGATTCTGTGTCTCAATGTGCATCAGTGAGTGAACTCTGTGCTGGACTGCAGGGGGCGGGTCTCAAGTGCAGGGTAGGGGCAAGAGTGCAAGGAGCAGAGAGAGACTCTCAGCTGCATGGCCATCACACAGAAATCCAAGATGGCTTCCCCGACCCTAAGTCAGAAGTTACAGGGTCGTGTCTAGGGGCAACTGAAATTGTGTACAGCAGGACTGATTGGAACTATATCTGTGAAATGCTGTATTTTTGTTAATAACAGTGAATTAGGGAATGTGTTATTTTGTTATCCTGAGTACATATAAGAGACTTGTCTTTGTGTGAGGAATAACCCTTTAATACTTTATAACATGAGTATATTGTGAAATAGATTTTGTGGAGCTACATATACAGATGTTTCCACCCTTCGTGGAATCATAGAATTGGCAAATAACAGAGGAGCCTCTTACTCAATATTTCACCCATCGGTCATTGTGTGCAATGCTGCGTCTTTCAGCTTGTACTAATATAAGCAATTTCAGTTCCCCGCTTCTGCCTAAATTCGAGCAAGTGTAACCTTTTTAAACCTGCTTTTTACTTTATGTAGAAGAAAGACGACAAACACTCCCAACCACAGAATTCTCCAAAAACAGAGATCTACCTCATCAGTTGGTATCTTTGAGTCATGTTTCCTGGAGACATTGCCATGTTCATGCTTGAAGAAAAGGGAAGTTGAGATTGAACACTTTAAACTATTTAATATCTCCACAAAACTTGTGAAATTTTTTGAACAAATCTACAATGTCATCTTCCAATGGTCGTCCTGCACAATGATGTTTTCCTTTAGTCCCATAGCTCCGGGTCATGGCCCAGTATAACTGAGTTGGAGAAGTTGTTCTTCATCATTATGAAAAGGAATATTAATATACAACTTAAGCTACATTCACACGAACCTATGGGGGACGTTTATACGGCCGACGTATGGCGTATGGCGTATATACGTCCCCCATACAGTTCAATGGCCTTGCAGCTCCATACGGGAGCGGTACAGTGCAGCACCGTACCGTTCCATAGCCCGTAGATAGATAGGACAACTCCTATCTTTCTACGGAATATGGCACCGTGCTCTGTGTGTTCCTATGGAGAGGGGCGGGGGTGAGCTGCGCTCACCTCCTCCTCCTCTCCCCGGCGCCGGCATGTGCCCGTCGTGTTACGGTACGGCGGGCAACGGCAGTGTGAATGTGCCCTTATCATGTCATGATTGTTCTTTTACACCAAGCAGTAAAACTAAGAACTTCTCAACTTTACCAGAACCTCTACAAATAAAAGATTTGATAACCCCTTCAGAAAAATTATTTTTCAACAGCAATGTCAAGATCATTGGGGCAGATTTATTAAGCTGCCTAAGAGTAACAATGTGCTTAGTTGTGCATGGCAACCAATTACAACTCAGCTTTCATTTTTCCAGTGCTCATAGATATTTGAAAGCTGAGCTGGAATTGGTTGCCATGGGAAACTATGCACATTCTTACTCTTAGGCATCTTGATAAATCTCCCCCATTGTCTAGTCTTTGACTTTGACCACAGCTGAGAATGAGCCTTCTATTCCCATAGAAAAAAAAATATATATCTAACAGCTTAGTTACAGTATACACTCTTTCCCATGACTCCTCAAAATGTGTGAAGGTACAGCAGAAGCCATACCAAGTCCTAATACGATGGAACCTTTTTTTCTCATAGTCATACAAGTGATTCCTCATAATACCAGAGACATGCTGGAGAGTAGACCCAGTCTTCGGCCATTTTGGAAATACTTGACCGTCATATATATAACATTTGTGGCACATCGATTGCCCCCCAACCTAGACAAGTCTTTCCTAACTTCTTATTAAATAATATGCAACATCTGGGATGCAGATTTCTACAGAAACATCAGACTAACCCTCCTTTTGAATGGAAATATCACTGAGCTGGAACCATGGAAAGCTCGGCTGTCGGGCTTCGAAGTCAGTTAACACTTTTCAGACTGGCCAATCGGGAAGGGGTTTATAGAGAGAACTCACAGACTAAGCCCTCTACATAGGCGGCAGGTGTCAGCTGTATTACACAGCTAACTCTAACAGTGACTGCCATGGTAGGTTCCTAACAGTTCTGCTCCTGGATGCCACCATCTTTAATGCTGGCCGTTGACCTTTGTGGCATCATCAGAGGGTGTCGATCAATGCAATGACATCTGGGAGCCTGATAAAGGCTCCTACAGCTGTCTATAAACTTTCTAAATTGCAGTCTGTCCGAGACCACACATTGTAAATTGTAACAATAAAGTCCATTGCAATATGGCGCAAGTGTTTTTTTTGTCAGTTCCACCATATTTGGAATTTTTTTCCGGCTTTCAGGTGCATTGTACAGAATATTAAATAGTGCCACTAGAAATTGCAAATCTGAAAAAACTTGAAGCGGTTAAGGATCATTCATCACTATTATCCAACATTTCACATCATCAACCAAACAATGTCAATAAAAATCGGTCTTACCATACAAGCCAAAAAAGAACAGAGCAGAAAATCTCATCTCTCGTTGAGAGTAGGCGATGGTGGAGGAG
The DNA here is from genome assembly GCA_019512145.1 of Engystomops pustulosus. Lineage (NCBI taxonomy): Eukaryota > Metazoa > Chordata > Amphibia > Anura > Leptodactylidae > Engystomops > Engystomops pustulosus. The sequence goes on along the minus strand of CM033644.1, from coordinate 247,525 downwards.
CATGTCACGGATCCTGGTGCAGATAATCTGGTGTTTCGTGCAGGAAGCGAGTGAGCAGAAGATAAAGGATGTAGAAGGGGAAGTCATAAACTGTATGAACCTGGCAAACAAACCTTAAGCCAATAGAATCTTTAACATTTTATAATGTTGACAATATGTGCGTTAATGTATATAAATCCTTATGTTTTAATAGCTGGAGATTTCTGAAATCATCCAGTTAGGGGAAAATTAATGAGATTCCATCCCTTTAACAGCTAGAAACCAGAAACTTCCTTATCTCACTCGGCTCGGATCCTTCAAATCAGTCTTACTCCTGCACATGCTCAGGACTCTCGATTTTTGATCTTCTTCTTTGTACTTTACACCCCAAGGTCCTTATGGTCCACGTTGCCATCCTGCTGAAAGTTGGTAAACAGCCAGTCCTGTGTAGTAGTTATCGACCCAGATAAGTAATAGACAGCAATGTCAAAATCTCACCACAAAGGGAATTTGTCCCTGAGTGAAGATAATTTCTCATAAATGTAGCCATGTTGCCCCTTGGAACACAAACAGGCCTGCACTCTCGCAGCTGTGGACACGCATGCGTTATTGAGGCTCTCGACCACCTGGATTCAGCGTTCATTACGTCAGGATGGCTGTGGGACATGCAGTAACTCATGGAAATTTCAAACGTAATCCCCCCCCCCCCCCCCCCGCAGCTGTGGTCATATCCAAGAAAAGTTGTCTCATTTCTAAGGGATCACAATGCGCAGGTGGGAATACCCCTTTAAGGATATAACCTATTTTGCCTTTCGAAAACAGCACTTATTGGGGCTCATTTACTTACCAGGTCCTGGTGTGATCCCGTGGCGCGTTCTCTGATGAGAATTCGGTTCTGCCGGGATTCACTAAGCTTGTGCGTCCAACTTCCTGCAGGTGTCACTGCTGCGGTGAGGTCCGCCGGAGTTCACCATCTTCTCCCCGGTGCATGTAAGTGCTTGATTCTGCGACACAAATTTTTTTTTTTTATTCCGCGTTTTTTTCCGAATCTGTCGGGTTTTCCGACAGCCACGCCCCCGATTTCTGTTGCATGAAAGCTGGCGCGAGATCTCTGAAATCTGATCGTGTGCGCACTTAGTAAATGAGCCCCATTATGTTTTTCTAAGCTCAACGTCCAGATGACTTACCTTTTTGACATAACTTTCCTGACATAGGCATATGGAGACTTGTTTTTTTTTGCAGTAAAAGTTAAATTTTTCAGGTGAAAACAGTATAATGATTACAATTTAATGATTAAGAGCCCAATTAGTCACAGAGATGGATGAAACTGTCTCACAAATACCAACCAATTTAGACCAGGGAAATGATCATATTATTTTCCCAAGTGACACCTCACACTACCAGTCTTGGATGTTAGAAGTATTTGCATCAGTGCATTTACCTACTCCATGCCCCAATTGCCTCTTTGATCCTCTTACCAGACATCTTCGGTGAGCAGCTATGAGGAGCTGCGTGTCCTCGTCCGCGGAGCTGGCATTCTGCGCATGAGCACTGCTCCAAAGTCGGAGCTACTGTATACATACCCGGGCCCTATATGAAGATCCGTCATCAGTCGTTAAAAGAAAATCTATACTCACCTTCCGGCTTCTTCGCCCGGAATTGTGACTATAAACCTTCTTATACTAAAGGGGCATGGAGGGGCATACAGTGGGCCGTGCTCAGTCGCATTGTGGGCCTGCATGGGGCATTTCCATTCCTGGGACAGTCTATAGCACAATTCTATGCCAGACATGACTAGCATTATAAGTTTCCTGCCGCACGTCCAGAGCCTCTTGATATATTTGATGTGATCAGAGGGGCGGGTGGCCGGGGGCAGTGCCCCAGTGATTGACTAGACCCCCCTCACACACACTATGATTTAACACTTTAGGGTTAATTAATACACAATGCTCTGTCATAGACCCTACAAAGTAAAATTTTGGTTATCACCTTCATCAAAGCTGCTGTTTTTTCATACTACCAGCTTTAGTAGTATTTGCATCAGTATGAACTTATACTACTAGTCTTGCATGAAAGTGCTGATCTTGATCTTTTTTAAATTTCCGAATCCGTCAGGTTGTCCGACAGCCACACCCCCCGATTTCTGTCGCATGAAAGCCGGCGCTGATACGCCACAATCCGATCGCGTGTGCCAAAATCCCGGGGCAATTCAGTGCAAATCGGAAATCGACGGGAAACCTGACGAAAGTGCGCAATTTGGACCTTTTGTAAATGAACCCCAATATGTGTCATTTGCTCAGTGTGCCACCAGTTAATAAAGCTTGGCCAAAGAAGGTCATCTGTCTTCCCACCGGAACAAGTATTAGGCCAGTCCACACATGTGTTGCTGGACCATTGGTCAAGTACTGCACTGTTCAGACAGGGTGAACTTTTGGAGGAGGAAAAGGATGAAGATGGGTTTTCCCCAGAGCAGGGTGATCCCTGTTAGATACATGCTACAAGTATAGCATTGCATCTGTAAAAATGATGGGGGTACAAGCACAAATTGGTGGAGGCACTACTGGCAGAGTTCCCCTCAAACCTTGATAGCTCATTGGCAGCACAGAGAGGAGGAGGATGTCACTAATGCAAGAGTCTCACCAGCCCCACCTTAGGGGGGAGATTGAGCATGGTCACAATGTGGAGCACCTTGTTCAATTCTCAACCTACACCATTAGATATAGCACGTAGTACCAGGAGGCCAACTGTGACTCACATGGTGGAAGATGATCTGTCCAAATGTCTCTTGGTTCTGATAGATGGGTCCACTCTGTTAAATTTCTAGGTGAGACAATTGGACATGGGGCCATAGATTGCACTCGATGCCTTGTAGGTGTTGTCTTGCCTTGGGACAAGCGTGGTGTCAGAGCACGTGTTCAGCACCACCAATGGTATCATCTCCGACAAGAGGATCTGCCCAACTACAGCCAGCATGGACATTCTCACATTCATTGAGATAAACAAGGCACGAATCCCACATGATGTGGCTGTGCCTCCATCTAAAGTTGTTGGTAGCGAAATACCACATTAGTTGAATTGTTAAGTATCGCAATAGCTGGATTTTAACCAAAGTGAAAAGAAAGTGAATGGTTTTCCATTACTTCTTTAATCCTCTATGTAAATAACCAGGACTGAACACCCAGAATGCACTGCCCCCAATTACTTTAGAAGCATTTTTTGATCCCAAACCAAAATTTCCCACAAATTTTCTGAAAAACTTGTCAAACCTAAATTTCTCCCAACAGGCTCTGCTGTAAGTAAAAATAATGTGATCCCACACACGGACATGTAAATTTAAATGTATATCAACAAGAAAACGGTGTGATTACATCAAAGGGAATATTTTTTGCATGTCAGTCGAATTGGGGAACTTACTATTCTTGGAAGTTGTGAAACAAAGACGTTTAGAATGTAAAAACTGCTAAATTAAAAAAGAAAATGCAAAAAATGAATTGAATAACAATAAAAAAAAATCCAATTTTTTTGTGTCTACAGCTCCGATGCAGATCTATGCTCAATAATTATTTTTTATTTTTGAGGCAAAGCCCTGGAAACATGATTCAGTTATTGGTGAAATTTTTTCTGTTGTTATTATTAAGATGGAGAAAGTTGAATAGAATTAAGTATTTTTAGATCTTTTGTCTTTTCGTACATCAATCAATCAATCAATTAATTATCCCACCCCCTGCATCTAAGACATAGTAAAATGTACATGAACAGCACTTAAAGGAAACCAGGACCTTCCTTCTTAAATCATTGGATCATTGTGTTTATCTAAAAGGAAGCTTTTAAAAATATTCAAATGAGCTTGTGGGGCTTTGGAGGCATCATCAGAGCCCCTGCAGGCTCCATTGTGTCTAAATTATACATGGCAGGCTTACATCATCAGCTCTTAGGCTAGGATAGGCAGGAATGGAGTGAAGTGCTTAATTTAGACATGGATAAACACAGTGAAGCCAAGGATTTACAGGGGTTTTCCCACTAAAGAAAATTCTCACATTTATATCCCCTAGTGATGTTAACTAGAGATGAGCGAGCACTAAAATGCTCGGGTACTCGTTATTCGACGAGTACGCTAATGCTCGACCGAGCATCAAGCTCGGACGAGCATGTTCGCTCATCTCTAATGTTAATATTTATTATTTTACTATAATAAATAATTTTTCTGTTTAATATAGATATTTTCATATAGTTAATAGAAACAAATTCAATAATAATAAATAAATAATATTATAAATGGAATTATTATAAATCAATAATATGATAAACAGATTTTTTTTTGGGTCTAGTTAAGAGGCTGCAGGGGGAGGTTCATTTCAGGTGTCTAAATCTTCTGTTCTGTAGCACCTAGAAACATGGTGCTGGTGTCATATTTAAGATAAGAATTTCAACTTTTTAAAAATACATCACAGGATGATTTCACCTACTGAACCGGAGATTCAAGCAGTAAAGGACAAAGTCGGAAATTGGATCTGTATCTGCAGCTCACATTCTTACTGCTTGTATCTCCACCAGATTCATTACACCAGGTGCTACAGAGCCCAAGATAGGGATGTCTAAACAGCTGCTCCTCTTCTAGTCAGTAAAAGTGACTCATCTCTGCCAAAAAGGGACCTTTCTCAGCTTATTTGCACATGACTTTGGAGGGGATTTTTTTTTCTACAGATAAACAGGTGAGTTTGTTTGGGAAGGAAGAAATTCTAGCAAAAAATAAATTTCATGCCTCACTAGAGGTTTCTATTATTGTATGAGTGTAAAAGCTGCTGACAGGTTTCCTTTAAGACTCTCCACTTGTGGGATCGTTGTCTTGTATCTCCGTCTTGTCTTCTGTATTGTAGATCATGTTATTAATCTGATTACATTAGTCAATAATCCAGGTGCCTAATTGAAATCCAACCCCTAATAAATTTTCCCACTTCGGTCTTTGCGATGGATATGTGCGTCACTAAGCGCTAAACACAGCGGTCGCAAGTCTCACTCCAAATTCCTCACAAATGGCTAGTATATGCACTGCAGCAAGGACAGCCACCAGCAGATCAACCAGAAATAAAATATATATAACGCTATTGTAGGCGTAAGTAAGCCGTTTGGATTCTCCTTTGGCTATTTTCTAGCCAAGTATGAAAGCACACTGATGAGATGACGCTGAGTTATGAAAAAATAAACGTAAAATAAAAAGGAAATGGCAGACTGTGCCTAATTGAAATCCAACCCCTAATAAATTTTCCCACTTCGGTCTTTGCGATGGATATATGCGTCACTAAGCGCTAAACACAGCGTTCGCAAGTCTCACTCCAAATTCCTCACAATTGGCTAGTACATGCACTGCAGCAAGGACAGCCACCAGCAGATCAACCAGAAATAAAATATATATAACGCTATTGTAGGCGTAAGTAAGCCGTTTGGATTCTCCTTTGGCTATTTTCTAGCCAAGTATGAAAGCACACTGATGAGATGACGCTGAGTTATGAAAAAATAAACGTAAAATACAAAGGAAATGACAGACTGTGCCTAATTGAAATCAAACCCCTAATAAATTTTCCCACTTTGGTGTTTGAGGTGGATATGTGTGTCACTAAGAGCTAAACACAACGGTAGCAAGTCCCCCTGCAAATTCCTCACAATATGGTACTAGCTGCAAATAAAAAAAAAAAAAAAAAAAAGTATAACGTTATTGTAGCCCTAGGAAGGGCTGTTGGGTTCTTGTTGAATCACTCCTGCCTAACAGTAATCTACTAGCACCCTAACGCTGTCCCTGACCAGCAGCAGCTCTCTCCCTAGCGGCATCCAGACACAGAATGATCCGAGCAGCGCGGGCAGCGGCTAGTCTATCCCAGGGTCACCTGATCTGGCCAGCCAACCACTGCTATCGACGTGTAAGGGTACCACGTCATGCTGGGTGGAGTGCAGAGTCTCCTGGCTGTTTCTGGCCACCAAAAAGCAAAACGGCGGGAGCTGCCATTTTCTCGAGCGGGCGAAGTATTCGTCCGAGCAATGAGCAGTTTCGAGTACGCTAATGCTCGAACGAGCATCAAGCTCGGACGAGTATGTTCGCTCATCTCTAGTGTTGATCTTCAGCTTCAGTTTCACATTTTTGCGTTTTGTCTCCATTGTGTCTCAGTTATTTTTCCTATTGTGATGCATCAGTCTTGTCTCCATGTCTGCAAAAAAAACCTGTCATTCTGTAACGAATGTAAGCTCCCTCATTGTAGACTTGTTATCGTAATGTCAGAATTTTAGCTAAGTTGTTTAACACAATGTATATTCATCTGTGTTAATATAATTCAGTGTCATTCTGTAATTGGATTCATTTATAGATACACCTGAAAAAGGGATTGAATAAATGTCAGGATCAGGGGTAGTGGACCCTCTGGACTACCACGGACGATGACACAAGCCGACACTTGGGACCGGAGTCAAGTGGCACCTTGATTTCACTAGAGCCTGCCGCAAAGGGGGTTGGACTCGCTGCGGTGTAGTACCACCAGGTCGTTCCACAGGTGCGACTTTGTACGTGGTGGCTGACAAGGCGAGGTACAGAAATGGAAGGCAGTTCAGGGACAGGCAGGAGAACAAGACAGGTGGCAAAGGTTTAGGGTCAGAGGCAGAGCAGAAGATCAGGGCTGGCAGTGGAGGAGCATAAACAGGAACAGGTCCGGGGTCACAACGGGAAATCACACTAATCGCAAAAGTCATGGGAAACAAGCTTTTTCTAAGGCTGTGGGGCACAAAGATCCGGCAGGGAGAGGCTGGGTTAAATAGAATTCTAGGTAAGGCCACCGCCAATTAACTGCACGCTAGCCCTTTAAATCTTTTGAAGCTGGGGAAGGACTCAGGAGCAGGAACGAGGATGGGTAAGTCGTTGTGGAGTGGAGCAGGGGCACATGGAGGGGCAGGGCTGAGCCCGCAACCAGAGAGCTGTCAAATTCCATACACTTGCTCAGATTTATTAAAGTATTTGCACCAGTTTTCTGTTTGACTTTGCAATGAAAAAAGGTGCAAACTGCTGGCACATGCTATGATAAAGTTTCCGCGCTTAACCTATTTTTTGTGGACCACTAGTGAAAAATGTATCCTATAAGTTGAATAGAATTAAGTATTTTTAGATCTTTTGTCTTTTCGTACATTTCAAATCAATCATTCAATCAATTATCCCACCCCCTGCATCTAAGACATAGTAAAATGTACATGAACAGCACTTAAAGGAAACCAGAACCTTCCTTCTTAAATCATTGGATCATTGTGTTTATCTAAAAGGAAGCTTTGTGGAGCTTGTGGAGCTTTGGAGGCGTCATCAGAGCCCCTGCAGGCTCCATTGTGTCTAAATTATACATGGCAGGCTTACATCGTCAGCTCTTAGCCTAGGATAGGCAGGAATGGAGTGAAGTGCTTAATTTAGGCATGGATAAACACAGTGAAGCCAAGGATTTACAGGGGTTTTCCCACTAAAGAAAATTCTCACATTTCTATCCCCTAGTGATGTTAACACAATAATAATCATTTTAACTCCTTACTTTACAATGTTACTCAGTTTTATTGCTGTTTTAGCTCCTATCACTCCCTAGGCTGCTCAGTGCAAAATCCCAGGGTGAGGGTGGGGCCTCTCTAAGCAAGCACATTATCATCCATCTAGTTCTGTGGGATGACAATGTGGTTGGATTATCAGGGTACAAGGTGTATGTACACTTTCACCTGGCTTCTGGCATTGTACCAGCACACTGACACATAGAGAGAAATGAGACAGATGAGAGATGAGATGCCTTTTACACACTATCAGCTCTGCTACATCGGTGTTCTCACAGATATATGCCTGCCTCCCCCTTCCCCGGATCACTTATCTCTTTGTAATTTGTAGTTTGCAGCTTCTCTCTGCTCACCATCTATTGCCAGGAAGTCATCAGTGAGTGTCTGTGAGCTCTGTGCAGGGGGCGTGGCTACAAGCTCAGAGCAGAAAGACACAGAAATCTCAGCAAGCACAGCAAAATCCAAGATGGCCACCCGACCCTAAAGTCAGAAGTTACAGGGACGTGTCTGATAGGACTGATAGAGACAGGTTGGACTTATATCTGTGAAATGCTGGATTTTTGTTAATAATGGTAAATTAGAGAATGTGATATTTTGTTATCCTGAGTACATATAAGAAACTTGTCTTCGTAGGAGGAAAAACCCTTTAAGAAGGTTCCAGAGTGGAGATAACGAGCTACGCATGATAGTGTAAGTGGTCTACTATCAATAAATCTGATGGTAGATTGCCGCTTATTGAGATTTCGGTATGTGGTAGGATAATGCAACCTCCTAAAATTATTTAGTTTGAGGGATGTGACATACGAGATCAAGTTGGTGACTTGGTTCTACTATTACCCGATCTTTTTGTTTGTAAGCTGTGCTTAAAAATTTAATCACGGAGGACTTATCTTACATGTGTTTATCAGATGAGCTGATGACCTCTTACAACCCGTTGGGCGAGATTAATAAGAAGTGTCCTCGAGTAAATCTGATCTCTGATTGGTTTTTTGGAGCAACTGGAACACTTTTGCTCTCAGACACTTCTGATAAATCTCCCCATATATATCTTCATGAGTCTTGCCAAATCCACATTTTGGAGAGTTATGTTGAACAAGGAAATTTACACAATTTTAGGAACAAGATTGTAAATTTTAATTGTGGATGATTGTTGTCTACTCCCCAAATGGAGCCCCCTCCCCAAAAAGATCTCTAAATGGTCGCCCACACATTATGACTCCAGTCTACTTCAATTCTCTTAATTCTAAAAAAAACTTCTCGATCTCTACGTGTGACTTCCTCTTCTTTGCATCTTCCTGTTTCTTCATCTAAAATGAAAATAGCGAGATGTAAAGCAGAAGCTTCCTGGTCATTTCTGATCTTCATTCCGACCGTCCATCATCCAGATCCTCCACCATCTACGATGAGACTTTTGGAGAGGAGGAGAGGTGATCGCGGTTCACCCCTCCCCTCTCCATAGAGAATAGAGCTGCATGGTCGTTCTTACGGCCATACATAGAGCACGCTCTAATTCTTTTGCGGCCACAGCACGAAACAGTGAGTACTCGTTGTGCTCACCGTACCGAAGCACTAAAGACGCCTATGAGGGAAGTATATCCGGTAGCAAATTTGCGGCCAGATATACGCCCCCCATACATGTTCTTATACTGACATGTTTATACAATTACACACTCCCCCCATACATGTTCTTATACTGACATGTTTATACAATTACACACTGATATATACACACCTTTATATACTTATATACACACAAATAAAGTTCTACACTCGTATACTTGCACCCATATATACACACAAGTATACATTTATACACACACATTTATACACTCATATACATTTATACACTAATACACAGAGTATATATAAACTCATAAAGTATATACACACATACAGCAAATACACACACATTCAGTATATACAGCAAATACACACACATTCAGTATATACAGCATATACACACACCCATGTTTAAACTTTGTCGCCACCCTGCTTGTGTAATCCACAAAATACTGGCAAACTTTTATTCTATGTACCGATATTTTTTGAGCGCTTCTTGCTCACCTCCTTTGGTTCCTCTCTGCCACCCATTGGTTTGAAGCCTAGTCCATTTAGGGTATGTCGCCATGACACTCTCTAGCCTGCCGCTGCTGCCGCTGCCGTCTGCATGCCGTCCCCTATAGTGTCAGGGTCAATTATTAGATGTTTTAGATGCTATCTACTTCATTCTGTCACTCTGTCATGGCCATGCTGTTGCCCATAATTTTGGCATAATGGTGCGTTTAAGCAGCCCAGAGGCATCCATGCATGCTGCCCCTGCTGTTTCCTGTCCATTTCCGTGGTGTTTCCTCATCCTTTTCTGAGGTTCCCAGGTGTTTGGCCAAGCTTCCCTGTGCAGAGCCTTGGTCCCCTTGAAAAATGCTCGATCTCCCATTGACTTCAATGGGGCTCGTTTTCGAGACCACTCGAGCATCGGGAAAAGTTCTCTTATTATTATGGAGGCAGTGAACTAGTAGTAGATTAAAGGTGCTGCAGTTAAAACTATGTTAGTTGGATCTTGGGATGGAGCTGGCGCTCCGCTTCCAGGCGAGCTTTCGCCAATCCAAGCCCCTGTCTCTAGGCTACTCCCCAAACAGCACTTCTAAGAACCTTTTGTATAAGATCAAGTGTAGTAGCGTTCTTATAAGTTTGGGATATGGCGGGTGAGGGGAATGTAAACAGATACGCAAGAAGCGCTGAAATAATATCGGTAAATGATAAAAGTTTGGCAGTATATTTTGTGGATTACACAGCAGGGTGGCGACAAAGTTAACAAGTTTGATGTGGAATGCCCTGTAATAGCTCTTGGGCGGTGTGCCTTTTATCGCCTAGGCTCAGCAGTTTGAGCACCGCCTGCTGTCGCTTAGCGACGGCACTGCTGCTGTGCCTAGAGCTACCGACTGATGGCGCCATGGCCACGGATGGTAATTTGGAGGAGGAGGAGGTGGAGGAGGGGTGGGAGGAGGAGGAGGTATAGTAGGCATTTGAGACCTGGACCGAGGTAGGCCCCGCAATCCTCTGCGTCGGCAGTATATGACCAGCCCCAGGGTCAGACTCGGTCCCAGCCTGCACCAAGTTAAGTGTAGTAGCGTTCTTATAAGTTTGGGATATGGCGGGTGAGGGGAATGTAAACAGATTCGCAAGAAGCGCTGAAATAATATCCCTAAATGGTAAAAGTTTGCCAGTATTTTTTGTGGATAACACAGCAGGGTGGCGACAAAGTTAACAACTTTGATGTGGAATCCATGAAAACAACCCAAATTTCTGCCTGACACACCTCGTTTGATAAAGGGACGATGTATGGAGACAATTTAATTTGGATAGTGCCTGTATGTGGCAGTCCCAAACATTTTTCAAACCAGAGGAGCAGGTAGGTGGCCCTCCAGTAAAATGGAATAGATTGAGTGCCTGTATGTGGCAGTCCCAAAAATTGTTCAAACCAGAGGAGCAGGTAGGTGGCCCTGCAGTAAAATGGAATAGATTGAGTGCCTGTATGTGGCAGTCCCAAAAATGTTTCAAACCAGAGGAGCAGGTAGGTGGCCCTCCAGTAAAATGGAATAGATTGAGTGCCTGTATGTGGCAGTCCCAAAAATTTTTTAAAACAGAGGACCGGGTAGGTGGCCCTCCAGAAAAATGGAATAGATTGAGTGCCTGTATGTGGCACTCACAAAAATTGTTTCAAACAGAGGACCGGGTAGGTGGCCCTCCAGAAAAATTAAATGCATGAAGTACTATAGCAAGAGCCAGTGGGCCCTGTCAAAAAATAGCCATTTTCCTCTGCTTTACTGTACAAAGAGGAGGAGAAGGAGGAAAATGAGGAGGAGGAGGAGTGGATCAATTATTCAGGTTGAGCTTCCTTCACCTGGTGGAGATTGGAAATTCTGAGAAATCCAGCCTTTATTCATTTTAATAAGCGTACCTGACCGCACTATACAGTTCTGGTGGGAAGGTACTGATCCATCTGGCCAGTCTACAATCGCATCTGCGCGTGCTGCGTAAACTCTCGGTATATCATGGTTAGTAGTGGAAATTCCCACCTCGTGGGCACGTCGACAACAGCACGGTGGAGCGGGCAGTTGGAGGCGGAGCTCCGATGCCCCTGCTGAACCTGAGAGAGGGGGCTCGCATCTGTGCTTGGAAACTTCTGAATAGGCGCACAGTATGGTTGCGCTACCTTCGTGTGAGCTCAAATCTGACAGAGTGGGCGGTAGGGTGCTTTTGCTGCTGGAATCTCGGGAGGGTATTGACGGAGAGCTATGCAGATTTACACACATGGGCCAGGCATGGCAAATATGTGTCAGTTTGCTTGTAAGCTCTCAGCGGTTGCAGAGCGAAGCCAACCAGGTTACGGCCGTTGTCATCACACAATCCATGCCTGGCTTCCTAGTTCAGCTGCGTTTCTCCTTTTGCCAGCCACAGACTACCGTCTCTTGCTACCCGGGCACCAGTATAATGGCAACCCAGCCCCCTTATTTTTGGGCGGCAGACTCTTGTAGTATGTCTTGTTTGTTTTTTTTTTTATGCGCCGTCGTGTTGCTCCCGCCGGTTCACCCTCGGATTCCCCAAGGTACTCCACCAAGTTAACCCAATGGTGCCGTCAGTCTTCTGGTATCGATATAGTGGCCTGCCCGGCAGCACACTCGTCCACAGTGTCCCGCTTGGTTCAGGTGGACCTTGTCACGAAACGGCTTGGTCAGGGCCCCCTACAGGATGATGTTGTCTGAAACACTTGTGGTGCCGCAGGCATATCGGGCACGGCACATCGGGAAAAAGTAGTTCCGGCTGGGGGACTCCGAATTACGAGGGGCGGCCGTCAGCACAATTCCCGGGTTGAGACAAAGGTCCCCCTCCTGCGTCTTCTAGCCTATAGGGCAGCATCTCCAGGCTAAGCAATTGGGAGATGGGGACATAGGGTAGTTGCTGTGTTTGCAATGGTCGCTAGGTCTGGGGTAGGAGAGCGACCGCTGGTGGATGCTTGGGAGGACTTCGTCGGCCAGGCGACAGATGGGGTTTTTGTGGGCAGGGTCATTTGGGGCAGGGGTCGGTTTTCTTGACTATCAGCTGACACAGGGGAGAGGAGCAGTGGTGTGACCGGCCGGAGTGGTGAAGGCGGCCTTGGGTTAGACCACTGACTGATGGGGTGTTTAGCATTCATATGCTGGCACATCCTGGTGGTAGTTTAAGATAGTAGATGGTGGGAACCCCCTGCTGATCCAGGGTTTGCGCAAAGTTGCACACCACATGTCCGGCAGGTCATCCGGTGTTTCCTTACAGAACCTCAGACTTCGGAAGAGATCTAGGCCCTCTCCGAGGCCGCACGAGAGCTTCAATAGTTGAACACATTTGGCGCTGATGCACCAGCCTGGCCCTGCCTGCTCGCGATTGGCCCACACCAACTGCCTTCCAAACCTGTTCTGGTCGAGGATCTCCTCTCGTCTCCAGAACACGTGTTCACCGGCCCTACTCAACCCAGCTTGGGTCGTACTTCATCATCCTCGATCCCCTCAGTCTTGCTCCCCCATCGGACTTCCTGCCTGACAACCAACGTTCCACTGTCTGACAACGTGTCTCCTCATCGTCGGGACACCTCTTTAGACACTTCTCCACTACAGTCAAGAAGGTTTCATCACACACCCGACTGCGACTGGGGGAAAACCTGCGGCCAAGGAGAAATTGCTCAGTCAGCAACGGACAAGTGGTTTTTGATGTGGGAAAGGTCCAGAACAGTTCCTCAGAGTATGCGGTTCAAATGTCAAATTTTCCTGGGACGGGGGAGGAACTGGGGGGGGGAGGAGCGAGTGCAAGGAGATTGGAGGGTGCCGATTTCGGGTGAACATGGGTGGACTGCGGTGGAAGGAAGACTGAACTGGTGGACAAATGCTCTGCAAGCATGTCGGCAATCCACGATCCCATCACCTGTTGACACTTGTTCTGGGCCTCAACAGTGCTCTACCACGAGTCCAGTAACTTAGGACATGAGGAACCTAGGGAGTGTAGCTCGGCGGCGTTCACCCTGCTCCTCATCATGCAGGTGGTGTCTCCCCCACCAGGACCACGGCCTCTTGACCCCTGCAGTATGGACGCCCACGTCCCGCACTCGTCCTCGTCCATTACCCCTAGCCCTCGGGTTAAAATTTTGAAAATGAAAGTTTAATAACTTTATTTTTTTTTTAATTTTTTTTGTTTTTTTGTGTTTTTTTAGTTTTTTTTGTTTTTTAGTTTTAAAACCAAACAATGCTATCCATTGCTATGGCTATTTTTATAGCCAAGTATGAAAAGCACACTGAGAGATTGAGCGCTGAGTTATGAAAAAATAAATGTAAACTAAAAAGAAATAAGGACAGACGTGCCCTCCGACCGTCCATCATCCAGATCCTCCACCATCTACGATGAGACTTTCCATCCTGCTCTTCTGCTGCCTCCATGGTAAGACAATCATCGGAGAACTTGAAATTGTACAAGGAGTATGAGAATGATAAGATACTCTAGGCTTTCGAGGAATTTCTAGAGATGACGAAGAGGCTCCTTCTAAACTTGTCCCGACAGGACACCACCCTTCAGATACCTACATCTCCTTATAAACAGTATAGTGCTAATAATCTATATCTATAGACAAACATATGACTCCCATAAGGGTCTTATCTTTTGATATTTGCATTTCATGGTTCGTTTCTCATTATTGATAATGAGGACAAAAAAATAATCTCCATAAGAGACCATGAAGAAGTGATAGAATTACTATACGATGGATATACAAACGTAAACAATGCATCTACATTGGAAACATTGGGGCAGATTTACTTACCCGGCCCATTCGCGATCCAGGCTATTGGGGCACATTTACTTACCCGGCCCATTCGCGATCCAGCGGCGCATTCTCTGCACAGGATTCGGGTCCGGCCGGGATTTATGAAGGTAGTTCCTCCGTCGTCCACCAGGTGGCGCTGCTGCGCTGAAAATCATCTCAACACGCCGGAATGCATCACCTCGGACCAGGTGAAGGTAAGCGCTTCCCAAGCGACACTTTTTCGGTTTTTAAATGCGCCGGTTTTTCCGAATACGTCGGGTTTCCGTTCGGCCACGCCCCCCGATTTCCGTCGCGCGCATGCCGGCGCCGATGCGCCACAATCCGATCGCGGCTACTGTATACATACCCGGGCCCTATATGAAGATCCGTCATCAGTCGTTAAAAGAAAATCTATACTCACCTTCCGGCTTCTTCTCCCTGGCTCCATATTCTCCTTTTCCGTCCGTGTGACATCATTGTCTATGCACAACTCGATCCCTTACACTGTGATTTCACATGGTCACGACACCACCACGTCATAGTCCCTTACACTGTGATTTCACATGGTCACGACACCACCACGTCATAGTGATGCGCCCAGGCCAGAAGGAGAAGACAGTGTGACAAGGAGAAGACGGAGCCACAGGG